>OX388171.1:770000-1068850 GCA_947579745.1 Apocheima hispidaria
ATTGTTAGTTATATTTTCTGGACCGTGCACGAATAAATATGCCGCATCGCTGACTCTAGACAGGGCCACCTACAGCTGGCTGTGACTGAAGCAGCTGGTGGAGAGGTCCACGCCCGCGGTGTGCAGCGTCAGTCCTTGTGCCTTGTTGATTGTTATGGCAAAACTAAGGCTCACTAGGAACTGCACACGTTTGAAGAATATTCGTCGCAGAACCAGACACCGACGTAGCTCTCAAGATTTGCAAGCTGAAGTGGTAACGGGCAGGCCTCAAGTTGTTTGTCCCGGGCTAAAAGGTAGCTTGTTTTCCGTGCAAAAGATCAGGACTATCCGTTGCTATTGCTGCGTGAAATTAACACAAAGAAACCTACAAACACACTTTCGCAATAAGAAACTTATATAGTCGATTCTCACCGCGGTTTGCATGGACCTAGTATTAATTAATTTAATTTTAATAATAATTAATTAAATTAATTATAATTAATTTGCGGATGTGTACGTGCGAAAATACACGTGAGAACACAGCGGCTCTAAACGCAGCTCGTTTCTATCCCTATGTTTCTATCACTAGGGCGCTACAGGAGTGTGCCAGCTGTTCTTAACTAAGCTGTGACTTAGGCGGCTCACGCCGTCATCTGATCCGTATGTGGTGTGAGAAGCCCTAGTACACAAAATCAGTAGGGATTTTTTTGGGGACCAAGTGAATCTCGCTCCATCCAAGTCGCCGCGCCGTATTGATTTTGGTTGTTAGGGATTTATTTATGACTGCGAGAAGTGCGAGATGAGCGAGCGCGTGCGTGCGACTTTATGTGACGATAGCAGTTGTAAGTGTGCGTTACACTTTCTAGATGCGGTGGTGAATGTGCGGCGGGCTTTAGGTAGCGAAAACATATTTCTTTCCCATTCTGTCACGTTTGTTAGACGGCGGATGACGGCAGCTAAGTTTTTACTTCTGTCAACACTCAGACTGTGCTATCAGACATGGGGATTTGGTACGCTCGGACCCCTGCTTAGCAAACGAGAGAGAAATATATACACATTGGTTCGTACCTACTCTTCTAGTTTGCGCCATGACCAAGGTCCGTAAATTAATCCGTTTAGGAGATAGAGACCTCTGACATACTTATCTACTTGGACGGAGGGACTGCGGAGCGACAGCAAGGTTTTTTGATAGAACTCCAAATCCCTAGTGTATATTGAACTGGTTATTATACTAATAGTGAGGCAATCATAATTTCTAGAATAGCATAGAACTGAATTTTGATTGATTTCCCGGTTTAGTTGTAATTTGCAGTTCTCACACGTCCACTGATGGACGAAGCCTGGTTGCCATAATCCCCATGCTTGGCAGGCGGCAGAACTCTCACCGTTTATAAGAGGACGCTGCTGGGTGCTGCCCGTCATCTGTTGGTTCTGGTCGAGTTTGGAATTTTTGGCAAGAGCGCGCTTAATCCACCTTGTTTCTTCTGTCCGCTAAATTTTAATGTTTTTTTTTTTCGTCTTTATTTTGTTGTCTTTTTGGTCATGCTTTTCTACAATGTTATGTCTGGGACTGACTTTGGACAACTTCCATCTAACTACTTGAAATAGAAATATTTGGTTAATTGAACACTTTAGAATCTAAATAATAATTTCCGAGTATGTATTTCTAAATCTAGAAGTTCTAAAAGTGCGGAGCCAAAACTTACGTACTTAGAAAATAGCGCCATCTATCGAGTCCTTTAGAACTAGTTTTTTTCGAAAAGTGCGGAGCGTAATCGTACATACTTAGCAAATAGCGCCATCTATCGAGAAAAGTGAGGAGCCAAAATGTACGTACTTAGAAAATAGCGCCATCTATCTAGTCCTTTGGAACTAGTTTTTTTACTAGTTTAGTATCGTCTTTGCGAAGATGCTTCTTTGTATCAAAATATATTTATTTTATATACCAACTGTTACAATTGAAGATTCCATTAAATTCGAGTGTTTATATCCTTTTTATATGAGGTCCCTTTCGTATAGAATTATATCCGCATTCACGGAAAAACTTTGGACCTTAACACAATTAGTTAAGGTTCTCTTCTGAGTGTAACTTGAGTTATCTGTTAAGCTAATAAAAAAATAAAATAAGTACTTTTAGTTGAAAGCAATTGAAGCGTCCATTAGTTTTATTTTTATTAAGGGATACAATAACTTAATGGAAGTAGATACTTGACAATGACATTGTTGATCTTCGCTTCAAATTAAGAGCCGGCTCCCCTGATTCAATTAATATAAATAATACGGAAAAAAAAAAAAAAAAAACTAAATATTATTAAAAAAAAAAAAAAAACGCTTCGTACCAGTTATACCATTAAATTGTATCATTAATGGTACAAATGGT
The DNA here is from genome assembly GCA_947579745.1 of Apocheima hispidaria. Lineage (NCBI taxonomy): Eukaryota > Metazoa > Arthropoda > Insecta > Lepidoptera > Geometridae > Apocheima > Apocheima hispidaria. Next base: position 772,360 of record OX388171.1, read on the forward strand.
ACTAAGTTGTCCCATTTATGTCTGTAATGGTACAGGTGGTATATTTTAATAGCAGTAATACCATTGGACAATTACGACATGGTATAAATGGTATTTTATAAGTGAGATAGATCATCTAATTTGCTTCTTTTTCCGCAAAAAAATATATCATAGACATTTTTTTTAATTTTCTCTTTTTTTTATACTAAAATATGTTGGAAAAGTGCGCAAGAGATAGCGAGAGCCAGGGAAGCCGGGCCTTAAGACCCTTAGTTGAGATTACAGTATACCGCTCGCGCATTTTCTTATTATTGAAGATATAATTATTATTGTGACTACCAGACCATTATACTGCCGGATATTATATTATTATTTAATTTTAATTGTGTTTTCGGTGTCTAATAAAGGTATATATTGTATTATATGACTTCCAATTGTGTTTAGTAAATATTGTTCTAATATAAAGTTATATTGTGACTTTGTAAAAAGTATATTATGTTATTTATATAGTAAGTATTTTGTTGTTTCTGTTTTTATTTTTTCTCAAATAAAATGGTATCAAAAGGAAAATGTCCTTAAAACCATTGTTTAAATTGTGTAAATCATATCATGACATACAGTTGTATATAAATTCTATCTACAACAACTTGGAAATGTGCGAGTGAGACAGCTGGTAGCACGACTATATACCACTCCGTGCTTTCATATTTTAGGATTCCGTAGCAAACTAAGGAATCCTAAGAGCTCCACATCCAATGATGTTGCAGTAAGTTATTTGACGTATGGTATTTGCCTATGAGCAAGTCAGGACACGCTCTTGACATTTTTTTTTAATTTATGTAATACCAAACCCTAGATAATAATTATTATCCTTTGCTCTAGGGGAATTCCCCCTGTTAGTTATAAGCTGCGTGCAACAGCTAGTTCAATAGTAATAAGTCACCTGAATATCACTTAGAACAGTCATTTCGCGGAATGACTAACGACACGTGGTAAATACTCGAAATGCTCAGACGTCTAAATGGTTTTCAAGGTACGTCTCGCATACCTAATGTATGTAGACTATGGGTTCTCAAACTTTATAATGCGGACCTTTGGGGTAGTAGGATAAAAACTGAAAACATACAGTTCAGCTCATTTATAAGTTGAAAAGATCAGTAGAAAGGCCGCCATTTAAATATAAGTATTAGTTAAAAATAATACTTTAGAACAGTTTACAAATGCACAAAATGGCATTTATAGACATGATAATCACAGAGAGATAAAAATAGAAATGGGCTTAACTTATAACTGAATAGTGAAGTAGAGGTAAGAGGATGGGATAGATAACGGGAAGATGATATTGAAAAAGCCGGTTCTTCTTGGATGTGCCATGAATCCAATATTAAGACGTCAGAACAAACAATGTAAGCAATGTAAAGGAAAATTTCAAAGTGTAACAACCCACCTGCATTCTCGAAAATTAAAGGGAATTTTTTAGTAGCAGTACTACGGATCAGACACGAGCGAGTGTCGCACAGATCCATGGTGCTCGGTGGTCCGTGGCGAGAGCAAATGAGAGGACAACTAATGGTCCGCCATGGTTAAAAGGTTAAGAACCGCTGATGTATATGATAAACTAAAGATTTAGTAGTTTAATAATATGAGGTTATTCTAGCTAGTGGGGAAACACAGATCACACCCTAGATTCTGCATCCAGGACGTTCGAAGGGCACCATGCATCAGTCTAAATACACTTGTAAGAAATTACTCTGATATTTGCCTTGAGATAGCCAATGAGAACGCTCGGTCGCACTCCCCGCGACCCGCCCCACGCCTCTAACTGACGTGACTTTTTGTAGGAACAACGAATCTCGTAATGCGGTATCTAGTGTGACTGTGTGGGGAAATTATCTTTAAGTACTTCTAATTCTCCGTTTACGCGCGCTTTAGTCAGAAGTAACAATTACATCACACCATCTGTAAAATAATCAAAATGATTGTGAAAGTAACATTACTTTACTTGTTTGCCTGGAAAAAAATATTTTAGGCGAAAAGTGGCATTGGTTGTATGTAATATTTTAACTATTTAATTTTAAGATTAGTAGAAATTTCGATACAAGTACTGTTACTAGTTACTGTTGGTTTGTCTTTCCTTGGAAGACATACAAAGATATGGACAACCCTCACCCACACACTCAGAACCGATATTTTTGAGCCGGCTCCCCTGATTCAGCTATCTCGTTCGCCCCTTTTAACATATTTTTTATAAAAAATCCAAAGAGGTTTTTTTAAAAATCATTTAACATATTTAAAATACCATCGCCAATGTTGTATAGCAATTCTTATGTTATTATTTTTTGGTCGGATAAAAAAGAGAGCGAGATAGTGAGAATCGGGTAGTTGGGCCTTAAATTCATCATCTGAACGTTTGCCTGGCTGGGAATCAAATGAGCCAATTCGTAAAAATAACGAGAAAAACTACAAGGCACAGCTAATATCAAACTTATCTATTTTGTTTAAGAATAAAGAATTCTTAACGAACTTACTCGAAACGCCTAAATTAATACTTTATCTATGCAGAATCAACATCACTTAAAGGTAGCAGGACACATTACAGATCATCAACGGAATGGCATCGACTTGCCTCGTCAACTCGTCGCTTGAAGCAGGCTTATAACTGGACGAGCGAAGTTTTCTGAAGTGAGGATTTTAGCTTGGTGAACATTCCGAAATGCGGCAGGGCAAGATTTTACAAGTGATGGAACCACGCGAAACGAGTCAACAGCGAAATATAATCGCGGCGATGACCCTACGTACGAGGTTACGAGCACGAGTGATCAAGTACCTCGTGCAGCGTAATTCGGTTCCTCCCAAAATGAGGCGATGCCGTCACGATGCAGCGGGCTTATCCCGTAACTCTGAAAGTGATAGTTATAGTACGCGAGCGGGACCGCGCATAGTGCGAATAATTTGGTACGAGCGGGATGGCATGCTCTCGCAATCAGAATCACGAACGTTTCAAAGTTAGAGAATAAGCCCGCAGATAAGATTAGAATGCGTTGAAGTATGGAATTTCATAGGAAGAATATTGAACGGCTCCAATTGGGGCGAGGTCAATCCAGTGCCGATCAGATATGTGTGCTGTGACCTTAATTGGTTGCATTTTAATTTATCTATCCACGATTTTTAATTTAGGTTTAATCTACTTACAACTTCAAAACAAAGTAAAATTAAATTTGATAAAAATCTAAAATTCTACATCAAAAAGACTTAAACATCTATTAATTTAAATTTTTATGAACGTTTTTACTAAAGTATGCTACAATATTAAAAGTTTTTTTTTTTAACAAAAAACCTAAGAAGGCAGGTAAAACTACGTGTCACAGTTAGTGTCTGACAAGAAAAACGGTTAATAATTTTAGACCTTTCAAGATAAGTAATTTTGCGTCGAGCGAATTTTCTTATAAGAAACGGGTAAATTAAGTAAAAATATACCTCAACGTAGAAAAGTCGGGGTTTTTCTCAAGAAAATTTATTAAAATAAAAATTCGTAGATATATTTACTCTCATAAGTGGCTAAAAGTTATTTATATATATTTACTCGTCCTTTTTTACCTACGAAAAAGTTGGAATATTTTTGGGGAGTATATACTACACAGGGCTATAAGAAAAGGGTAAGCTACGCCGAAAAGGGGTCATAGTACTCATAATTATGGAAAACGTTTACTATGGGACCAACCCTGAAATCGACAAAAAAAAAAACAGCTATTCCATAGCACCCTCGACAAAATATATGAGTTGTTCAATGTGAATAAAAGTTGTTCACAATCATGAGTACTATGAGCCCCTTTCGGCTTAGCATACCCATTCCTTATAACCCTCTATGTGTCCCTATGTTACTTTCCTCCTTCCTGTAGCATACACTCATAGATCTGTGCCTATACGTCTCGACCACAGTCTCGACCCTGTTACTGTTAGCCTCCCCTCCCTTTTTTGAGGCCTTTGTGGACTTTATCACTCATGATGAAAGGGTAGTTGTTCTTCAAAACAGTTTTCCATCGGTGCACCGAACCGATCGGCTCCTAGGACCCAATCTCAATATCCTGGCTTACCCCAAATTTAAAGAAAACAGAGCCTCAGAGCTTCAAGCTTGGGTAAACTAAACGGAAACTGCCATTATAGCGCCCGCTATTGCTGGAATCCGGACTTAAGTGTAAAGCATAACTCAGCCCTAATTTTCTTGCAACTTTGGCCCTAATTTTAGCCCTAATTTTCTTGCAACTTTGGCCAAACAGAACTTCAAAACTGTAGACGAGTTTTGAGCTTGATTATCTTTACTTAGCGGAAGCTGCATTGCTTTAGCGCTTGCTATTTCCAAATATAAATATGAAGCATAATCTTTTTCTTATCAAAAAATGCGTAAAAGAAACAGAAATCATAGTTTTAAAGGATTTTCTTATGTCACCAAGTTCAAAAGTTCCAGAAAGGAATGAGATGAGCTTAACGGATTAGTTGCCTTATTTGCCTCGATTGGCAGGTGGCTTGGAGAACGCAGAACGCTCACCGTTTATTAAGAGGACGCTGCTGCCCGTTCGGTGGTTCTGGTCGTAGTTTTAGGTCGTCCCCGGTTCCCGGGTAGACTGTAGTACCAAATTGTAAAACATTGTACATCTGTATCTAGATACAAAATATCAATTCCAAAACTAATCGTCCGACCTTTCCATATTCCATTCGATTTTAATAATAATCGATTAAAGTTTGTATCGATTCATCAAAAGCAGTTCCACCGCATCGAGATATCGAAGTTTTAATTCAAAAAGTTTGTTTGCGGCTTCTAAATGGCGTATGGCGTGTATCGGAAATATGTATATACGAGTAGAAAACGTAGTTGGCCGTGGTAGATCAGTGGGAGCACGCCCGCCTCATATACGTGGGGTCGTGGATTCGAACCCGGGCGGGCCCGTACTAATGAGTTCTTTGGAACTTACGAACGGATATATTATGGTGAAGGAAAACATCGTGAGGAAACCTGCATATATCCGGAGAAGCAATTCGATGGCGTATGTGAATCCGCCAATCCGCACTGGGCCAGCGTGGTGGATATGGTCCGATCACCCTTCGAGAGTAGGCTGATATCCCAGCAGTGGGATGTTTAAAAGCTGAATCAGAGTACAAAACGTTCGAAGAATGTTTGTGAAAGATCTCGGGACCAGAGTGCCGAGTGCGAGTTTTTCAAAATGGGTTTATTTACGCAATGATGGTAAAGTTTACTACAATACAATACAATATTTTATTTATAATTCCCTAGTTACATGTCAAAATCAAAATTGTTTAAAATAAAAATAAAAATAATCATTGTATAAGTTCTTAAAAATTGTCCAAAATTAATCTGTCTTAAAAAAAACAAATAAATTTTACTATTTAATACTATAATTTGTATGAAATAAGAGCAGCGCCATCTAGCGTCATCTGGATGGCACTGCTTTTACTTCATACAAATCATAGTTAACGTCTTCAGTACACCCACAAACCACAAACCCACCCATAATTATGTGGATAGGGCCTACATAAAGGATGATTAGGCCATATCCACCACGATGGCCCAGCAGGCCTAGCACGGGCGCCGGGATAAAATTTTGTCCACCATTTTCCCGCGAGAACGAGACGGATGTATCCATACTCTAGCTTTGTCACGTTGACACAAAGCCAAAACGGGTGGACATAACTTTATCCCGGCGCCCGTGCTAGGCCTGCAGTGCGGGTTGGCGGATCCACGCCATCAAATTTTCTTAAGCCATGCAGGTTTCCTCAAGAGGTTTTATTTCACCGCAAAGTCAGTGGTGTATCCGTACGTAAGTTCCAAAGAACCCCTTTCCGTTCTCTCCTCTTCTCTTCTGTATGTTGACTTATTTTCACAAATTAGCCATCATTTTGTCTAAAGGCTACCATTAGTGTTGTGACAGTCAGTGGGCCGAAATGACGATTTATTAGAGCTTGATGGTGACAATGATGATCACTTATCGACGTGTTCTCATACTAACATTACATTCTCCGAAACACTCTTAACATCCATAAACTAAATATAAAAACAAAGAAACTCGGATACATTAACGAGACAATCAGACGACTCGCACTTAAATTTACTGATAGAGACTTAATACTGTAGTGATGGGTAAAAGAAGAAATAAGACAAGACTCGGGTTGACACCAAGACTTAACTTGAATCTGTTGACCAAAAACAAGACAAAAAAAAAGAAAAGTTTTTTCTTATAAATTAACCCTAATCCCCTAATCTAATCAAAAATCTATTTAGTAATTTATAATCTTAAAGGACTTATAGCCTTAATAGGCCCGCGGACATGGTTTCTCATGCTCTGGTGCCGTCTTATAAAAGTGAGAAACAGAGTGATATAAACTTTTACTATGAAAACTGACGTGGTTTTGACACATTTTGTTAATAAAACGGGAATACTCACGTTAAATTGAGTCGGTTATTCTGACTATAGTTATTCCGATCACTTTCGGTGACCTTTATCAAGGAATGCTAAGCGTGACACGTGCGCGACCTCGTCTTGCTGGCCTTGTCTTGCGTAGTGCAAGGCGATATAAACATTATGTTTAGCTCTTATTTTCTCTCGTCGTCGGTCTGCTGTACCATACCCACAGGTTTGTTAAGCTGCATTTCCAATGTGGAACAGACGAGCGTATAGGTATGATCAGTCTGTGAGAAGAGGCAAATGTTGAGATGAGAGGAGATGAGTAAATCAGTAAAGTGGAGACGAGCGGAGCTGTCAAATGGAGAAGAGTGGACTTGTGTAGCGAAGTCGAGCGGAGCAAGACCTGTGTATGACTTATGTAGCATGCGCACCGCGATAAAATCTTTTTGTTATACAAGACAAAGACACGCCTACGATTATGTAGTTTGTCTCATTTTTCACGACATGAAGAGTAGAGAAGATATTGTCGCGGTGCGCATTCTAGCGCTGCAGATCATTTTTGTATTTAGTTAGTGAAACGGTATCCGCTGCAATCTGCTTTAGGGATTGTTAGGGCTAAAATTCAAGACTTGTTGTCCCTGAGACAGCTTTTTCTCATCCCCAGTCTTAAATCTAACTTAGTTTATCTCACTTTTGTGTAATTTTTGTCACCTCCTGAGTAATTTATTGTGATTCTGTGTGGCCAACACTATATAGTTGTCGATGTACATTAATGAATATGAATGTTAGTTTGTCTGTTTACATTTTAATAATGGGTGAAAGTTTTTAGTTTTGTTTTAGTGGTTTATTGGCTAAATAGACTGAGTATCAAGGTCGCCCAAAACCCGCTCACGTTTTATAAAGTATTTTTTAGTACTTGATTAACCTTGTCACAAGATTACTCTTAGTGTATGTAGGTGCTGCACGACACTGTCACGTACAACAAGCTACATCATTATTTATATTGATCAGATGTCATATAATTTATTGCAATGTACTTGTAATTTGAAAATATATAAATTTGATATTTGAAATTATGAAATTATGAAAACTTGTGGCTCAGTGGGACTTCTAAGCTGTAGGTTGTGGGTTCCATTCCCACCCAGGACAAACATTTGTTTGATGAACGTGGATGTTTGTTCTTTGTCTGGGTGTTTCTATGTATTCTGTGTATGTATTTACAAAAAAAAAAAGTATTTATGTATTCTTTCGGTTATCTGGTTCCCATAGTACAAACAATCTGATAGGATTAGAATTGATAGAAATCTCTTATTAACCGACTTCCAAAAAAATGGTGGGGGTTCTCAAAGGGGGGTGTTTATTTTTTTTATCTCTGTCACCATCAGCCAGAAGATTTGCTGAATGTAGGCCTCCCCCTTAGACCGCCACACCGACCGAAAACGTGCCACTTACATCCACTGGTTGCCCGCAACTTTCACAATGTCGTTGATCCACCTAATGGGAGGCCTGTCTACGCTACGTCTTCCGGTTCGTGATCGCCACTCAAGAACATTTATTACTCACCGGTTATTGATTCCTCGAGTGATGTGGCCTGCCCGTTGTCACTACAGCTTTGCTTCAGCTTCAGAATACTCTGAAAACTATATCGGTGACTATGGTTCTTCGACGAATATTGAAATTGGTCCCATTTTTATCAAAATCCAGTTCTGATAATGGAATCCATAAGGAATTGAGGGAACTACTCAAATATTATAGGCATACATTATCGATTTTGGTATATTCATCACCAACTCAAGCATTTGCATTCAGAATGTATAATTTGGTGAATGAAGACGACCACAGATAGCCACCGGAACTCCACGATGATGAGTATTTCACGGGCGGCGCCAAGAACCCCTCGAAAGTGCTTGTTTTCAGAGTATTTTGTTAAAGTCAGGTTATTTTTTAAATTATCATTTCAATATGTTATATTTTACATAATTTTAAAACGGCCAACAGTTTAGTTTGGTTTTATTTAAGGATTATGATTTTTAGTGAATTCACTAAAAATAAGCCAAAACATGGAAACCCGTAACAGGATACATCAATTATTTAGTTTGAATAGGCGAGAGTAGAGGAATCTCGCAAAATATCCAATTTCTTACTCCAGGAATAAGTTTGATGGAATGGTCATGATTGTTGTTTTGGTGTCGCCTTAAGTAAGAGCAAGCTCGTAAAACGCTCATACACACTTTTGCGTCTCACTAGCTATAAACATAACACTATATATACACTATACATAGATATATTGCCGAATGATGCATCAAATTGGGGGTGAATGTAAAGAAAAAAAAATGTCGCTTAGCTGGGTAAGAGTATTACATCTTCGACCACATTGTCCTATCTGGTAAAATTGTGGTCAAACCAATGCCTACAGAACGTAATATTGTAGAGATGATAGCTCAGTGGTTAGTGCGTTCGGATCGCACGCCAGACGGCGTGGGTTCAAATACCCACAATGTGCTTTAGCTACCGGTACAGGAATATATCGTGAGAAAGCAATAGTACGGTGTTGGTACTCTGTAGTAGGTGGTTGTGTTCCGGCAATCTGATTTTAGAGCCATGCCCATTCTAGGCTAGGTGGTTTACCATCGTGAACCACACCATCACTCAACATCAAAATGGGTTTGTAGTCAAAAACCTTGCCTGTAAATTGTAGTGATTTTTTTTCTTTCCTGCTGTTATTGACAGATAAAAAAAAATACATTTCTAAACTTGTTTATTCATCCTGAAATATGGTCACTCCAATAAGTTATTGAGCCGGTCAGTGGATTGCTATTTAAAACGAAATTGTTTGCCTTCTCTTGGTGATTTTAATGGTCTCTCCATTGACATCTAATGTTCCTTTGTTACCTACATCGCTGTAATAACGATGTTTTAGGTATTTTAATGATCGAAACTTAATATTTTTCATAACCGGGGACTGTAGACGTAAACAATTTAGGTATTATTATAAGTTTTTATTAACGGCATGGTATTTATATTTAATATTACTTACAGGTATTGATTTTTGTTAATGTTTCGCTGGTAATTTTGTTTTTTGAGATTACATCTCACATACATCCTTATTTATTGTGACGGGGAACTTAAAAATGTTGAAATATAAGGGGTACACACACAGTCGTGCCACAGCTTGCAATTTTTTATAGATAGTGTGAATTTTAATAAGTGTATCTTGTAGCTTGTATGTCTATGATTAAAAAAAAAAAAACTTTTTTTTAATTTGACGAAAGATGTCAAAAACAAAATTTCTGTCAAATTAAAATATCTTAACAAAAAATTTTAAAAACATTTTTTATTCAAATCTAAACACTGTCTTTTGTATTGTGTTTTGCATAAACAGACACAGCATATACTTTTTTTGAATCCACTTATTGATTTTATATTTTCATTACTGTGAAAATGCGCGAAAGGGACAACTGTGTAAGCGCCTTAAAATGAAACGTACACAAAAGTTTGAAACTTCTATGCTTACCTAACTTTTCCACGGAAACAATTCATTACAATACTGTCACATGAAACTTTTTTGTTGCCAAATTCGCCCTTAAGCATTACGAAATAAAAGTTGCATAAAAAATGCCCAACAAAAGAAATACACGGTATTGTATTGAAGGTCGCCAAGATCAAAATTTTACGCCCGAAGGAGCACCCGAAGCCCCGAATCTCTTTTGTTGTAGTGTAGAGTAGGGTGAATCACAGAGTAGCAAATCTGCAGAAAATCAGCATGAAAAAGTTATGGGAAAAACAGAAGGTGTTTCACGGCATACATATCTGAGGACAATTTTTTTTTTAAATATATTTTTTGGAAAAGCGGTATCAACATTTAAAAGAAAAAAATAAACAAAAAACGAATCAACAAACACTTTTAAATAAAACTTTCGAAGTATTTTCGGGAACTAATTTTAACTTCATTTATTTTAGCGTAAATTATAAAGTTTTCCGATTGCAGTGTGTTATTATGTCTTGGTTTTTTTTGTGTTTTTGTTTTAAGATGTGTGTATGACCCTTTAGGACTTTTAAAAACCAAAACAGCTTGGCACATTTGAGAGCTCACTACAACACGTATTTTTCGAGGCCTTTCAGGCCATTCGTGCTCAGTGTAATAGTAATAATTACAGTAAGAGCTTATAAAAACATAAAAACACACTGGCTTCGCCACAGAGACAACAAGAGAAGTGTTATTGGGCACGTAATTATTTATTTATTACCAAGAAGCTTATGTTTTCGGTGACATCAAATCTAGAATAAGCAAATACTTTCTTGGTAAGCGTGCTCCACCCTAGACCACAACTTCGTTAGCATCAGGCAAGGTGAGGTGAAACACAAACATACTAAGAATTAAAAAAAGATAAATATAAATTACTTTTTAGCCTGAAGCTCGATTAGAAAAAATATTTTTATTGTGTGAGCTCTCGTTAAATTCCTTTTTGTGTTTGTTTGTGTTCGTTGTCTGGAGTGTCATTTTGCAGTCACTTGTCATAAATCGATTTCACAGTGACACAATACAATTTCCCACTGCGTCTAAGGATAATACTTCACCAAAGAAGAAAAGCTGTCTTTCTGTACGTTCGCTACTCTTTGACTTAGGACAAAGTTTTATTTCTGTAAAGGTACAGAATATAAAAAAGAGCAGATGTACGCAAACAACGATTGTCCCGGAGAGGCGAAGTCGAGAGCAAGAAATGTAATAATTGAGATTTAATGAAGTGTCCCGTTTTCGGGGACTTTGGTTAACTTTGTTAGGGTTCCGTGGGAAGATTTCAAATCAAAAAAGTAATTAAAATATACGGTTTATTTCTTGACTCAAAAACTCTTTGTAGATATTTAAAAAAAACTATAATAACCCGGTTAAATGAAAAATGCTCCATCAAAATACATAATAAAAATTGCAGTAAGGTACAAATTTTATTTTAATCAGGATTATCGCACTAGTGCGGTAATATCAAGTAAATAACACTCGTGCGTAATATCTTGGATTATGAGCCTAAAAGCGACGTAACAAGATCCACATTACGAACAAGTGTGTTGAAAATGTAATTATCAATTTGTTTGCGCCACTGTCCTTACTCCGTCATATGTTTACTCATCCGAAGGTTATCTGGAAGAAAACGCTCTTAAAGAGTAACTTAGCCTTGCGCCTTGTTGTACCTATCTCTAATGTATTTTTCTTGTTACGTCCTTTTTTGGTGTCAATATGTATCATTGTATTAAGTTGCATTATTTAAAAAAATATATGCTATTCGTTTGTATTTTAATTTTAAGTGTTCGAGCATTCGAGAATAGTTATAAAATATTATAATAATTCGTCACTTCAAGGATAACACTAGAAAATTTTCAATACCTATTTGAAAATATTTCATGGCAAATAAAGATTTTTTGTGACAGAACTGAGTCTTTTTATACTTTTAAAGTCAAACCCCCGAATACTAAAAGGTTTGTTACCTTTGACGACAGATTAAGTCTATTGCTGCCTTTGTCATTTGCTTGGTGTCAGACAAAGGCAATATTAGAATTAATCTATTGTCAAAGTTAATGAACGTTTCAGTATTTGGGGGTAAGCGAATCAAACTTAAGTGCAACTAAATGTATTAATAACTAAGTTACGTGACTTAATAACTAAGTAAATTAAGTCGTTAAGTTAGGGTGACATATTTTTATACGGAACCACACCGGAAATAGCACCACAAACTTGTACAAGCCGTTCAAAGGCGACAAACTACATTACAAAGTGTCAATAGTTAATTCTTACACATGTAGTGGTGTCTATTGTCGATGCCACGAATGCACAAAAAATGCAGGTGACGCTTTGGAACGTACCCAAGTGCTTTATTTGATTTTAAATTTTAAATCCTCCATGCCAATATAAATTATACATCATCATCACACACTCTACAGCCTTCTTTATCCCACTGTTGGGTATAGGCCTCTCTTTTTGCTGTGCCTAGGCTGTGGGTATAGGCCTCTCTCTTGCTGTGCCGTCTGCCTCGGTCCTGTGCTTATCGGGTCCAAGTGCGACCCGCAGTTTTTACAAATTATTTAAAATTTGCTGCGGCCCGCGGTTTCAGCCGCTATTATTTATACAGGACAATTATATATACAGGAACGGTTACATTTTTCAGGATACTCATCCATAACAAACTCCATCCAAATCCGTTTAGCCGTTACAGAGTTGAACGGCAACAAACACACTTACATGAACACTACTTACATAAAAACTTTTGCATTTATAATATGACTGTGATTATTATATTATACAATTATAATTTACTTGTTGTTACCCGTGGCTTCGTTCGTGTGGACCTACAAAAAAAAGTAGCCTGTGTAAGTCGTCTCCGATCAGCTATAGCAATATCCGATAGGATATTGCTATAGGAATTGAGGAAGCCATTTTAAAGGCGCAAAAAATCGTATCTCGACTAAAATATCATTGGGGATAAAAACAATTAGCCCAGTCAATTTTACCCGGAAGTAATTAATAACAGGTTTTTTTTTTCGGTACAAAATTGTAGCACCAATTTCTCATATTAATATATAATAATTAATCAAAATGCGTGTACGGAACAGACTCAAATTGTACATTTTCATCGTCTCTATTTGCGCTTTGTTAGAGTCTATTTCAGATGACGATCGTAAGCACGGCAGTGAGTCGTCGGCGACGATAACGTATTATGGCTCAAGTATAAATGCTCTTTTTGTTCCTTACCTCCAGACAGTTTAATTTAATTTAATATTGATTCTACGTCAGCAAATTATAACAATCACAAATTAAATATTTATGTTATGAATAATGTCCGGGTCCTCCATACTAAGTAACTTGACTAGGCTAAATTGTTTTCGCTATGTAAGTACTTAATAATAAAAAGAACTGTTTTTTTTTTTAGAAATCTTTGTCATTTATAGATTTATGTAGTTACAAGTTTATAGTAAGGCGACAGACAACTGTTATGGTTTTATATAGCCAAGGCATAAAATAGGCGCCGGGACGAAAAAACTTTAGTATTGTACACTCAGCTGCATGACAAATACATAAATATTGGTGGACGTTTTTCACACAGCGTCATCTAGCCATAAACTAAGCAAGCTTGTACTATGGGAACCAGATAACTGATAGTAATTATTATAAATTAATTATAGATAACAAACAGAGCTCAGGTCACAATCCGCGGGAAGGGTACCCAAAAGATTGATGACGTTACCTCGTTGAATAGCAATGCTATACAAAACCAGCTTTAAAATCAAATTGATATAGAAGAAAAAAGAAAAAATATATAATATTTTTTTTTAATAATAAAAAATTACTAATTACTTACCTACTTAAAATTAAAACAAAAATAAATAAATACAAAAAACCTAATCTAAATGTCGGAGACATCGCATTTTTTAGGCCGAAAATCATCTTCGTCAGACATCTTATGGGCGTATTGTGGGTACTCGTGCGAAATGAGGAAACACTCTGGCTCTTATTTAAACCATTTCCAACCATGAACAGCAATCAAGCAACTTAATTTAGCAGGTAGGTAATATCGAGACGATAGGGTAGTTCTTAGACGTCTTCACTCCACGGCTCTCGGTATAGAAGTGACGAACACCGAACGAAGACACCGAGGCTACGCCGGAACCGCAAGAAGCGACTTTGTTCAGGTAGTTGCCGACTGACACGGCGTTGGCGCGCTTCTCCTCTAGCTAGAGAAGTCGTGGTTATGATCCGGATCCGACATATATATATAAATTAAAAAAAGAAATATATATTTATAAATTTAATTTAGTAGTATTTTTATTTTTTTGACGTGTAGTGTACAGACTGAGGGAAGCGGGCCTTAGAGCCAGTGAAATCTAGATAAGTCGTACGCTGACTGTACAAAATAATAAAACATGAATCATCCGCAGGATGTCGTTGCCAAGTTCTCGGTTCATTTGTTTTCAATAAAATTGTTTATTCGTTTATAAGTCTCTTTTGTCGTGGTTTTGAACGCATATATTCACAAAGGGTATGAAATATGTTTCTCTACTGTGCTGATGAATAAAAATAAAACAAACTTTATTTCTGAAAATCGGAACAGTGCGAGTCTGGCTCGCACACCGAGGTTTCCGTACAATTATTTTTTAACACTGTTTTAGACTTTCATGGTGGTTTACCATATACGATATTTACCACGATTCTTATTTTTGTTGAGTTCCCGATATTTCGGCACAGTTCAAAATAAGAATCATGGAAAATATCCTGTGAGTGCTAATAGTATTTTTTTGATTTTTAAAGCACTGAACATTATTTTAACGAAAAGATAAGTCGGATTGAAGGACAAAATTAACTTTGTAGTTAAATACATCGAGTTATTTATGACACGGTTATTTCTTTAACTGCAAATTTAAGCTTGTAATCGCATTTTTTTATATATAAATATAGCTGCAAATTATTGATTTTTAGACTTATTGCCTTGTGCGCTGTAAGACCTTGATTGTTGCCGAATTTCATGATTCTAGGTCAACGGAAACTAGCCTGTTTAGTATTTAGTACCCCTTTAGGTTTACTTACGAGTGTCAAAATGTGCAGCATATATATGGCCGTATATTTTATGACGTTTTTTTTTAAAAAAAATTAACTAAAGCCTTTAGAAAAGGAATATACCAACGAATCTGTATACTATTACAGAGCTAAGTGCTATTATAGATTTGCGTATATACTCCGAGCAGTCCAGCTCCCGCAAGCTTATTACGTTGGTTTAGAATACTTATCATAAAATATAATCCTGGTTGATTACAAAATTTAAATTTTGATGTAAGGCACTCCATGAAAGGAAAGGACAAATTGCTGAAACAGTCTTTCAGTTCCGATTTTCCTTTCTGAAGCTGGAAATACTTAAGACCATTTCCCAGGCCAGGCAGGCCCTATTTGTCTACTGCTTCACTGGAGCGTAGACCTCAGTATTCGATATTAATTTCAACTTAAACCTCACGCCTTCATGAGGAAATGGTCTTGACATACAGACGGACAACGAAGTGATCTTATAAGGGTTCCTTTTTCCTTTTGAGGTGCGAAACCCTAAAAATCAGCCAATTGCAGGTCGGTTTTCGAACCAAATAAAAGTTACAAAAAAAAGCGTTTTCAAAGAAAAAATTGGGTCCCGTTGACAGTTCGAGTAAGGAACTCTAAAAAGGTCACCCAGTATATCAAAGTGACTTAAATTCAGGCACCTTTTTAAGGCTTCTCTCAACCAATAAAATGAAACTTGCTGAATGAATTTTATTTTCGTTATTTTTAGTAATATTTTGACAGGCATCTTTCTCCCAATAAATCACATACCTTAGCGTATTACCGGTAATTTCACAGGGTTAAGCTGAATAAACAAGAAGTTAGATACCATCACTGTAATTATGGGCTTTATTTTTAAAGGAATTTCGCATTTTGTACAATGTCCTATCTGCGATCTTTGAATGGGAGTAGGGCGACCGTAATTTTAGGATTTTGTGAAACTTTTGCGGACAAAGAGCTAAGACAAAAAGAATGTGAGCTAAAGCTATTTTGTCACCATCATCACCATAAGCCAGAAAAGTAAAGAAAAACCTAACCTAACCTAACCTAACCTAACCAATGTGTAATTAATAATTATTTAATCACAATACACACATATAAAATAATAATTATATTTCTCACTCAAACTATGGCGGGGATGCTATGCCATGCCATCAATAATTTTTAACATTTCCTTGCATTCAAAACAAAAAATATCACCGTCGCCATTACACATAGTTTTGGTTAAGTTAACAAGTGTTACCAAGCTATACATTTTTATTTAATTTAATTTAATTTATTTATTTCATTACAACTATTTTTACAGCATAACACCTAATATAATAATGTACTTATCTCAACAATTTTAAATATTTAAGAGAATATAAATAATAATCCAGAATAAAAATAATAAATAATCCAGAATACAACTAAATTATACCATTATTATTATATTAAATTATTATACAATCAATATTACTTCTTATGCACATCACAAGCAATATTGTTTTTTTGAAATTCTAAAATAGAACAGATTTAACAAAGGTACATAAACATACATGGAGGTTATTCTAGAAATAAAATAGTTGGAGAACTGTCGTCAATTTGTCTCTGTACTAACAAAACCATGGTTACCCCAAAATCTGAATAATTTGATACCAAAACACCGAATTTACTTACCTTAATCTTAAAGGCGAAAACCTTTGAATGGGCAATAAACATAAAAGTTTACAATATGGGAGCGATTCATAAAAACGCAATTTATTTTCGAGTGCAATTACAACATCTCAATTACATCTTGGTATTTATATTACCGCCCAAAATCCCGCAGTGCGTGAAGACAAGGGTCTTCAACGGTGTGTGTTGCCAGTGATTTTTGGAGCAAGTCAGAGTCACACAGCGGGCAATGGATAGAGCTATGGTCGGAGTTTCTTTGCGCGATAAAATCCGGGACGAGGATTATTTATTTATTTATTTATTTATTTACATCAATTAGCACCGAACACGATTTACGCTAATGAGAATTAAAATTAAAAAAACATGCGAAACAAATGTCAAATATACTTAAATTACATAAAATCAAAAATATGTCAAAATATGTCAAGTTAAATTAAAACTAAAAATAATAATAATATGTCAGCAAATTAAATGTCAAAGAATAAAAATAAAATAGGTAATATAGGATTGATTAAATTTGATATATGTCACTAGCTTAGAATGCTGGACTGTCTATAACACGTTTTTTCACAATATGTTAAGCATTCTGACAATATAAGTATATCTCCATTCCTCCGCAAATACATCAAACTCCGGTGCTGCAGCGAGGAGGGCATTCAGAGCAGCGAGGGATCGCGGTAGGATATTCGTCGAAGAACCAAAGTAACCGATGTGACCAAGCTGATGTGGCAATGGCAGGCCACATCACTCGAGGAATCGACGACCAGGATGGGAAGGAAGGTTCTGAGTGGCGACCACAAACCGAAAGACGGCCCCCGACTAGGTGTACCGACGACATTGTGAAAGTCGCGGACAAAACTGTGGATGCAAAAGGCAGATTTTCGTTTATTATCTGTGGAGGAGGCCGTCGTTCAGACGTGGACGTCTTTAAGCTGATTATGATAATGATAATTTTAATAACAATAATATAAGAAATTTTAAGTGAACCCACCAAAATATCTAGTAAAAAAGTATGTAGGAAATACTTAATTTTACAAATCTGTAGCGAATTTCCTAGAAACGATTGCTACGATATTTGTTTTCGTTTTGCTTTCTCATCCGTTTAATTAAAAGATATTAAATGAAAGTTACTAGAAAACATTGGTAAAGACAACATTTACTTTTAGGAAATCACTTAGTGATTTTATATCTTTATTAATGTGAAAATGCGTGAGTGAGATAACTTTGGACGCGACTAAACGGGCATTTACAACAACTTTTACTATACTCGTAGGCTAATACGAAAATCGTCGAGGGTGAGTGACAGTTTTCTATAGAAAGGTAGAAAGTTGCCTGTCAACTAATTTTTATCGTTTTAATACGCAACCCTAATTATGAGAGCCTGTCTCTATCTTGACCAGTTTTTCACTCACGAACGCCACTAAGTCGACCTCCGACCGCTAAAACTCAACAATTAACTAAGCGATCTCATCAGACAGGAGCTCTGAAGCATCTACTACCAGGTGGCATGTCATGTCGCTGCTTCCTCACATTCACGTATCTAAAATTCCCAGAGCAGGCTTCACCGTCGCATCGTCTGATTTGACAATCCAACAGTTACCTGGCAGGTAGCGGTTTATTACCGGTAGCTTTATTTTAAAGAGCTGTATCTTGAAAATTATTTATTCTAGATCACTAGTTACTTTACAGAAATCCATTTCTCTAAAATATGTATTCTAGATGACTATGACTTTACAGAAACAGCCATAATTCTAAAACTATTTATTCTAAATCACTAATTACTTTACAGAAACAGCAATGTATCTAAAATTATTTATTCTAGATCACTAATTAGTTTACAGAAACATCACTACTTACTTCACAGAAGTGATGAATTTCAGTAAATTTCATCAAGATTTTTTATTTTTTTAATTACTTTACAGAAACAGCAGTGTATCTAAAATTATTTATTCTAGATCACTAATTAGTTTACAGAAACATCACTACTTACTTCACAGAAGTGATGAATTTCAGTAAATTTCATCAAGATTTTTTATTTTTTTAATTACTTTACAGAAACAGCAGTGTATCTAAAATTATTTATTCTAGATCACTAATTAGTTTACAGAAACATCACTACTTACTTCACAGAAGTGATGAATTTCAGTAAATTTCATCAAGATTTTTATTATTCTTTCTTTATTTAATACAGTTTATTAAGCAGAAGATTATTGTTAAAAATGCCCTACGACACTCAGGATATAAAGTTGAATCCAACGACATCACACTCGTCAAAATCGGTCAAGCATTTTAGGAGGTAATAAAGAAAGATACAAATATGCATACTTACACATACGAGTACACACTAAAAACATTATTCTCTTTACTATGCAGACGGGTAAAAACAAGAAAAACTATTCGTAATTTGGTAATGTAACCGAAGGTAGTGAAACCCATATCCAAAATAGTCGGTAACCCGATGCGACAGTTATGCTGCAACGTTTTGTTTTTTGATGCATACATGCTCGCTCCAGTGGCTTCGTTCACACTACAGTGGTTTGGAAACCAGCTTGATGCATCATGTATTTTGATTTATAGGTCGATGATGACTTTATTTTAGTGCCATGATCATCTTCAGCTATACATTGGTGCTCTAGATATACGCCACGGAATCTCGGTCTGCAGCTCTCGGTCTCTCCGTCCCGTTTCTACGACTTCTCGCTCGTCGCACCACGCTCACGCATTGTTACGTTATTGAATATATATAATTATGTATGAATTTCTAAAAAGTATAATTAAGTGTCTGTGATAAGATTACAAGGGTTCTAGAGAAAAAAAAAAACATTTAATTTGACGGAGATCGAAAAAAATAATAATGCACGTACACGAGGAAACATCCCGCTTTCTGCGATGTTTTCATAAAGTTAAGAGTTATTATAACGAACGCATTTTTTTTTAATTTTTATATTTTTATGATATAGACACAGATCACAGATTTGTGATAAAGATACAACCATACTTTTTTGAAATTCACTCTTCTGTGTAGATAGAATTTTAATATAATTTTAACAGTTTTGTTTGTAATTTGGCTTTCACTCTTAATTCTGTTTTCAGGTTTATTGATTTTACTATTGTTAATGTAGTTAAACACTTTGGGGTTGTTCCGTCTTCGCCCAAGATCTAAACCCATGAAGTCACTTTCTAATATCAACCCTTTTTCTATTAGTGATTCGTCCCACGGCAATTAACAATATTGTATAATGACTTACCCAGTGTATCGAAATGTTATGTCATTAAATTTTCTATTTTTACCCGTCTGCCCAAGAAGAAGGGTTATCTCTTTGGGGTGTATTTTAATATCCTCCTAAGCCTAAACGGCTTGACTGATTTTGACGTGTGAGATACCGTTGGTTTCATCTTTAGATACAGAGTGACAGACTACAGTTTGCAGTCGCGTATTTTGTTTTTCTTTTAATTATACTACTTGTTTCTACTTGTATCTGATAATCGTTAGTACCCGAGATACAGAATATCTTGTTCGGGTGCTAACACTCCATAAATTGCTTTATATACTCCACCTAATAACCTAATGTTTAAGTTTAGTCTATCTATGTATCAAATTATTACTTATATACAGCTATTTTCTATGTGTACAACTTTTTATGAGACAATAAACATTATTATTATAATCATATTTTCAAGTTGGGAATGTTTATAGTTAGCAGTCCTGATTGTCCTATCTAGACGAACACTAGGGTCTGACTCGTGCCACAGTGCAGTCGAACCCACGTCGGCTGTGGTCCTACTGTCCATCAATCAATCCACTACCACCTACCGTGTCTCTGCTGATTTGTTACCTGCATTTTAAATGGTATATAGGGTTATAAAGAAAGGGTACGCTAAGCCGAGTGTTCGTAGTAGTCATGATTGTGAACAACTTTTAATATGGGAACCAACCCTGAAATCGAGAAAAAAATATTAACTGTTCCATACATTTTGTCGAGTGTCATTGACATGTTTCTGTGGAACATCTGATATTTTTTTCTCGATTTCAGGTTTGGTCCCAAAGTAAAAATTGTTCGTAATGATGAGTACTGTGAGCCCTTTTCGGCGTAGCATCCTTATAACCCTGTATATAATCGAGCGTGTTCGAGTTAACCAACTGTCCAAAAAAACTCTATTCGATTGTTTTTTTTTTATGTTTGTCACCTCAGTACTCCGTCAGGAACATTATTTACTTTATGGAAATTCACTGTTAGTGATGTTATATCTCATCATCATCAGCCAGAATAAGACCACTTCTGAACGAAACCCTTCCCCTGAAAGGGGTCCTTAATACCCAAGCTCGGCGGCGTGGGGATCGTAGCACGCTTATCGTTAACATCTATGGGCTTATCCGTGACTCTGAAAGCGATAGCGAGAGTTGCGCGAGCGGGACCGCGCATAGTGCGACTAAGTTGGTACGAGCGAGATGCCCTCGCCATCAGAATCACGAACGTTTCAAAGTTAGAGGATAAGCCCGCTGGTGCCAATGAGGAATTTTCCAAAAAAAAAAAAAAGTATTTCTAAAATACTTACTAGATGGCGTGACAGACCTACCGTTTTACCTGTCATTGTCATTTCTGTCGAAATATTTTGTTTATTTTTTAAATCGTAAATTTTGGCTCCACACGTAGTGTATTTAGCCAGTGTCAACTATTGTAATATTTCAAATGAAGTCAAATACATAGTTACGTTAGTTGAAATTGTCTAAATAAACATGTCGAGCCAAAAAACACGAGAAGAAAAAAGGCACACGTACATTTTTTTGTCTTTCATTTCTTGACAGTGACAGAAAAACGCAAGGTACATCTAACGCCATCTATTGGGTACTTTTATAACCAGGATTTCTTTTTTTTTGGAAAACGCCTCATTATAGGACATACCCTGGTGCAATTAAATTAAATTAAATTCATCTTTATTTCCAAATAGGTATTAAGAATACTCATATGGATAGTCATCACTAGATATAACTACGCTAAACTAAAATAAAAACAAAATAATCAGCACTACAAACATTTGTAGGCCCAAAATAAATGTCAATAGTAAAAAAAAAGACTGCAGATTTTATATCTTAGTTATCAAAAAATGCGCGAGCGAGAAAGCTCCGGGCCTTAATTTCGCGATTCACTTCAAGTGGTGTCGGTGGGGCTCTCAAACTATCAGCGGATGGGAGCGTGAATGGGACAGACGTAGAGAGTCCAGACAGATGTTGGCACATGCATGGGACGCTTTTTGTATCGTACAGTCGAGGAGAAAAATCTAAACCAAAATATTTACAGAGAAATAGCCAAATTGCTCCAAACGTTTCATTTTTCTTGTATTAGTTGCAAGAGTACAAAAAAATATATTTAAAAAATCAGTCGACTTGAGAACCTCCTCCTTTTTTTGCGAAGTCGGTAAAAAAAAAGGTACAAACAAACATTGGCAACGTATTCTAACTATATCTGACTGCTGTTTTTTTTTTTATCTTGATGTTTTTCTTCAAAAAGGTTGAAAATTGACGTACGAGGTAGCAAAGGAGTCAGCTGCATCGGGGCTCCGTCAAAAGCTGTGTGAATCGTTTTGGATGCGACTGTACAGTACACAAAAAGTCAATCTGTTATTCTGTTATCTGTAACCACATCCATAACTTAAGGTTTAACATGACGCGGCCCCGGGTTTTAACTCTGTTTTTTGCCTTGTTCAGTTTTTTTCTCGTGTTATGGGATAGTGACCCTTCTTGATTTGGTGCAAGAGTTTTTGATGGATTCTGTCTGTCAATTGAGAAATAATGATTGAAAATGAACTAGTAGTTCGCCCCGAACTGAGAACTCCCGACCCCTCCCTACGCTTTTTACTAAGAGGACGCTGCTGCCCGTCCTCCGGTGGTTCTAGTCTCAGTAAAATTATAAGACATACCCGGCTAAGTGACTTGCTGGACGAACGTTATATTAACCCAAGAAATTAATTTAAAATCCTGAAAGATGAACAGGACGGGCAGCAGCGTCCTCTTTACTAAGAGGACGCTACTGCCCGTCCTCCGCGAAATTGCACCCGCACCTCCGGTGGTTCTCGGCTCGCCTGATTCAGCTATCTCGTTCGCAGTTTTGAACAATTTTAAAAAAAAAATACAGAGAAGTGATAAAAAAACACGGATTATCTGAATGCCGTTGTCAATATTCTAAAGTAATTTTCTTGTTATTATTTCTTATTTTGACAAGGAAAAAAAAACTCGAAAAAATTGTTTTATTCTTTCTTCTTCACCGACTCTTAATGCAGCACCAAAGGGAGGCCTCTGTTAGGCAGTGGATATCTTCTGGCTGATGACGATGGTGATGACGAAGTCGACCGACAAGCGAGCGTGGCCAGCCTGTTGTATTCAACATCTATCACATACAATAGAGGACCCAATAAAAATTGTGCATATCCTTGATAAAGTCCTAAGCGAAAATCCCTGAAGTAATGGCATCGTTTGTCTACCCGCAGTTCTACCTTACTATCTGTTAGTAAACCCAGAAAACCATTTAGTTATACTAGCGACCTGGTCGGCTTTACTCGTGTTGGTAATAACAAGGAATATTATAGTTGATTGGTTCAAGCGTTACTTTGCGAAAGCTCATTTTTAAACTGTTGCGTATATTAACCATTCTGTAGTTTTTTTTTTTTTTTAATGTAGCAAACAAGCTTATTGTAGCCCCAGAATTATTCGTAATAAAATTGATGTTACAAGACAATACTTAGTCGTTGAGAAGCAATACAATTACAGCGACCGACCTATTTAAGTTTGATACCCCTATCAAACTGCACCACCACCACCAGCCACCATTGCATTGTCGTAACAAAGCTGACAGTCACAGGAGATTCAACGAGGCGTTTTCCAAAAAAAAAAAAAAAATACCTGGTAATAAAAGTACATAATAGATGGCGTTAGATGTAACTTGAACTTTTTCTGTCACTGTCATGAAAGACAAAAAAATGTACGTGTCCCTTTTTTTCTGGTATTTTTTGCTCCACATGTGTATTTAGATAATTTCAAGTAATGTAACTATGTATTTGACTTCATTTGAAATATTACAATAGTCGACACTGTCTAAATACACAACGCGTGGAGCCTAAATTTCCGATTTAAAAATAAACATAAAATATTTCGACAGAATTGACAATGACAGGTAAAAACCATAGGACAAGATCCATGATTACGCCCTTGGACGAAACATATGATGCTAAATCAATGAATACGCCATCTAGTAAGTATTTTAGTTTTTTTTTTTTTTTAAAACGCCTCGTTACTTACGCGCGAGAGGAGGTGCGCGTCGCGAGGGCGGCTGTGAACAGGTAAAGACATAGCACTATTACGCCATCTAGTAAGTATTTTAGAACAATTTTTTTTTTGTAAAACGCCTCATTAGTTACCTGTTTTAGCCGACTCTACTGATCAAATTTGTCGCACTGTATGCAGCTAAGAGTGCTTAACATTTGTGATATACCGCTATAAAAGCCGATGAAAATATGGTTCATTTTGATTTTTGAAGGTCACCGAGTGTGATCGAAAATATAGTCGGAAATACCGACTCAATTTTACGTGAGTATTCCCGTTTTATTAAAATAAAATGTGTCAAAACCGCGTAAATTTTCA
Organism: Apocheima hispidaria; assembly: GCA_947579745.1. Lineage (NCBI taxonomy): Eukaryota > Metazoa > Arthropoda > Insecta > Lepidoptera > Geometridae > Apocheima > Apocheima hispidaria. The sequence continues at coordinate 796,619 of OX388171.1, forward strand.
TGAAAATATGGTTTATAAATATAAAAACATAGTATTAATATATTATTATTTAAGGTTTAGTTCAAATAAGATTGCAATATACGAAGTATACAATATGTTTCCAAAAATAACGCTTTTAACGCCATCTCTTGAGTAGGTAGTAAGTACCTAGCGAGTTATGCAAATAAAATATAACATTAATAAATTTACTGATAATACTATTATTGCAAAGATATTTATAAAAAGTAGCGTTTTTACTCCGTATATGAGTTTTTTTTTAGGTTTCTATTTCAAGTCAAGAAGAAATTGTGGCGACCGCATGTCGCAGATTATAACACTAGCGACATCTTACGTCGTTATCAGTATAACAATCAAGTTATACATCTTTCTATGGACATTAGCACTCTTCTAATTATTTATCTATGATGGAAAGTATCAAAATACAAGATTCCAAAAAAGACTAGTCAAAATTTAAGCATCGGCGACACCGCTTCTCCTGTTACGAGGTGTTCGGAACCCGAAAAACTTAGTTAACTTTTTGTTTTTAGGGATCATAAGGCAGATTTAGCATCCTATAACAATAGCATTTGCTAAACATCAGCGGTTTTTTTTTTGTCATATGTTTTGGTACACATTGTGTATTTAGCCAGTCAAGTATTGTAATATTTCTAGCGAAGTCAAATATTTCACAATTAAAATAAGTGTCAGTCGTACTTTATTTCAAGCAAAGTAAGTTATAGTCAAGTTCACGGCATGTCCCAGTAACTGAAGAGGACTGGAGAGGTTTCTATGGAGTTTTGGAAACAACACGAAGAGTCACATTTCACAACATTATAGTATTCACCAACACTTGTGCACGTTCACGAACACTTAATGGATAAAAAAACCACAATTTTTACACATTAACACTCGAAACAACACAAGTTATGGAGAATAATACAATGACTCGGCATGACTTCTTCACGTTCCCGCCAAAACCGATAGTTTGGTTCTTTTATCGTCAAGAGATGGCACTCGCGAAACTCTTGGTATTTACTTTATAAGCTGTATCGTGGCAATGGAGTACTTCGTTCAGCCAACGTAAATTGTTTTAAAAGATAGAAAATCCTGTACCCCTCCAGTAGCCAGCTCTGGCTGCGGCAGCTCTAGCTTTGATAAACTGTGTAACTGTTTACCATTCGATATACAAAAGTGAAGCAATACATTATTTCATAGACAGAACCTAACAAAATTCTGCAACACGCTTCATTTATTTTTCTCCAATCTATTTTATTTCGTCAGTGTTTGAAAATAAAAGTAGAAATGTCTTGACCTTGGCATGGCAGCACCGTGTGGTGTTGAACACGGGAGCGAATAGGACTCGTGGCTACAGCCGACTCTTGAGTCATTTTTTAAGGTAGATTTCACGTATGTATGGCCCTAGGTGACCGAAAAAAAGGGACAAGTCGTGACCGATTTATAGTACAATACAATACAATACAACATTTCTTTATTTCCAACATTGACCTTAAAGATATCAGTGGACTTCGGATCTCTGAACTAAGCTAAAGCTTGTATTTCAGAGATTCGTGCACCTGTTATGATGACCAGAAATAAATGTGACAATATAAATAAAATAAAATTAAAATACAATTTTGAAAGCTTCTTGTGTGGGTGTGGAGTGATTTGTGAATGGGTGTGAGAATGTATGTGTTTGTGTATCATCTCTACGATACACAAGTCCTCGTAAGAGTCAGGGTTTGCAGAGATGGGGTATGTATTTGTGTGTGTGTGCGTGTGTATGTGTGTGATTCAAAACTACACAGTTACCTCAGGATGAGAGCAAATTCTCAGTTTCTTGGTAGGAAAACTTTTGGAACTTATGTTAAAACTGAATTGCGCAGAACAAAAGAATTAAAAATAATAATGAGAGTTCCTTTTACTCCTATAAAATTCAAATCTTGCTATTCCTTTCCCACAAATCGGAGCAGCTACATTTTTAGAGGCTAATAAAAAGACACAATTAGCCACAGACAGCTTATAAAAACAAAAATCCACCTTCTTATCAAATGATTGTTGTAAAACTTTAGACTATTTTGGTTGACATTCACAAGATATGACAATGGCAAGACTTTTTGGTGAAAACTTTTGGAGAATATTTGTTCACAGATTCTTTTGTCATGTTTTACGTATTATTTGCTTCTTCCGACGAACTGACTTCAGAGATTTGACATTATAACAACTAAAATGCGTTACATATCAATTTATTTGTTGAGGTGGTCTAGAAAAATGAGGAACCTACTTAAATAATTCTATTGCAAGCTTTCAGCCTCAGCTTTCAGTTTAGAAGTTACAATTTTGCGGCTTTCTCTCAAATGCACAGATAATTAATAAAAAACCTATTAGATAAATATAAATAATGTTTAGGGTGTGCATAAACACAATAAATCCCAATTCAACAATTTTTTTTTTTTTTTTTTTTTTTTTTTTTTTTTTTTCAATTTAGGACAATAAATCAATGTAATAAGCAAGAAGCATAGTGACTGATAAATATTCTCAATCAAAGGAAATGTTAAAAGATTCCCCAGTACACAATCTTTAATGAGGCGTTTTCAAAAAAACAAAAACCTGCTAATAGAAGTACCCAATGTCACTGTCAAGACATGAAAGACAAAAAAATTTACGTGTGCCTTTTTTTCTCGTATTTTTTGGCTCCATATGTGTATTTAGACAATTTCAAGTAATGTAATTATGTATTTGTTTCATTTGAAATATTACAATAGTTGACACTGGCTAAATACACAACGTGTGGAGCCAAAATTTAAGATTTAAAAAATAAACATGAAATATTTCGACAGAATTGACAATGACAGGTAAAACCATAGGACTATTACGCCATCTAGTAAGTATTTTAGAACTTTTTTTTTTTGGAAAACTCCTCATTATAAGTTTAGACTAAGCATGAATGTAGTTTTTTTTTGTAACAATGACGTAAAAAACAGATTAAATTTAAAAAAAAAAAAAAAAAAAAAAATATCGTGGCATTGAAGCTAGAATTTGTAAAGCCCAAAAATTTGAAAAAAAATACAGTCTGAGACTCTTTTTAAAAAATAACTATTCATTAAATGCCAGTTAGGGCGCGTCCGAACGACAGCTCGTAAATTATAGGAAACAAAACAACGACACTCGTAAGTGGCCCGAACCACTGCCTCCGAATTACTGGACAGATATGTGGCCTATTTTTAGAAGGGCTTTGCAGACGGGCTGCTGTTGGCAACCGATAATGGGAAACACAAAAATGTTACCAAAGGCAAAAGAACAAATTGTCTGTCAAATTTTACGTGAATGTCTAATTATTTGATTGTATGCAGCTTTTGACGCGTTTGTCAAACAAACTACGTGTTTGACGTGTTTGATGGAAAACTTTATTGGCTGCCTGTTTGTCTTTGTTGGTACGTGTCATGTTTGTCAAATAAATGCGCCCTTTTTGCACATTACTGCGCTTTATCATCATCATCAGCGATAAAACATCCACTGCTGAACATAGGCCTCCCCTTAGAGCGCCACACCGATCGACAACGTGCCACTTGCGTCCACCGGTTGCCCGTGACTTTCACAAAGTCGTCGGTTCAGCTAGTGGGAGGAATACCTACGCTGCGTCTTCCGGTTCGTGGTCGCCACTCAAGAACCTTTCTTCCCCATCGGTTATTCGAGTGATGTGGCCTGCCCATTGCCACTTCAGCTTGCATAGTATGAAAGCTATATTATCGGTGATTTTGAAATTTATAATAAAAAAAAACATCTTTTTTTATAAACATATTTCTTGCCGTTAATAGGTAAACAGCGTTAACCCACTTTCGTTGCTCGTCTGCTCGCCCCCTCTTAGGATCCTCTTATCTAGTATCTAAGCTGTACCCACGTCAATTTGAATGTCAGATGGATCACTTTGTGTGTTTGTTTGTATATCTTGAATTTAACTATGCGGAGCGATATTGCCCGTTTTTATATAAGTTTTCCCTTAATTTCTCTGAAAATATTTAATTAAGTTAACTAACTAGTAAATATTAGTTTATCAATCCGTTAAATTGTGTCGGTTATTCCAACTATTATAGTTTTGATCACATCCGGTAATCTTTTACAAGGAATCCTATAAGCGAAACACTCGCGCGACTTCGTCTTGCCTTGCGCTGCGGGCCGCGGCGCGCAGTGCGAGTAGTGGCTATAGTCGGAATAACCGACACACTTATTCCCGTTTTACTAAACTAAATGATATTGTTTGAAGAACAATTTATGAATGCTTTATTATTTTTAAATGCCTTTACCAATGATATTTCCTCAAATAATAACAGTCAAAAAAGGTGTGGCAAAGTTAAATTTAATAAAAAGTTTCTGGTGGACGCGACGCGGAATTTTAAAAGGCAACTAATTGACGCCAACAATTTGTTGGTGGCAAAAATGACGTTCCGAGAACATGTTGGGATGAAAACATACGGGTGTACACTAAGGAGATGACATTGGACCACATTTATTGAACATTCATAACTTGTAACCTGTACTTCACCATCAAGCAGGCTTACTCATATTCTCAAGAACTTCTAAGATATTATTTTTGTAGTGGTAGGGCTCTCTTGCAGAGTCCGCCTGGAAATACCACACCAGCCAGTTATTTAACTGCCAAGCAGTAGTGTGCAAGCATTACTGTGTTCCGGATTGAAGGGCAATGATTCCAGCGTAATTACTGGGCATACAGAGATTTAACATCTAACATCTAAGGGTGGCGAGCGCAGTGCATTGCCGCGCATAGTTTTGAACTGTTGAAGTTCAAAATTCTGGGTGGCACTGAACTGTTATGGGCAAGCGTGACGCTCAACATCAGGTGAGCGACTTGCTTGTCTCGTCACCGAGCTGTAGGTACCCGAATACGGGATCCCATTGGGGAATGCTGAAATATCTTTCTTCATGTTATTATTTTTTGGGAGATATCGTTTTAGGCGATGGGGTCGGAGTAGGGTCGCGTATTATATTATTGGGTATTTCATGTATGATTCTTGCGTCGTATTTCTCATATCTGAGGGTGAGTCTGAGCACCACCTCCGTCTCTCTCTCTCTGATGGTGTTCTGCCATCATTTCCTGTCAACATGAGGCGCGTTATACGATACTGAGGTGTCGAGGGTGGTGCGGATCTGATTGGAGCAACTTAATTATCAGGCTATGGCCTCATGATCTCTTGCCGTCGATTTTCACCATCAACTTTTCTAGGTCGTCGCCTTGTTTCCTGGCAACGTGACCAAAGTACTCAAGCACACGTTTTTTTTTTCCTTTTTTTTAAGCCCTCATTTTTGTGTCGTGTAGCACCTACACTAAGAATTGCTTCTCTTTGATAAGGATGGTTGAGGATCTTTTCATAGCCGTGGCTTGTATTACGTTAGTCCAGTATGCTGTCCATGGAATTCCATTATTCCTTTAGGTATGTATATATTGTTGTAGCATTACTAAGTAGTATATTTTTATTATTTTACTATGTTTAAATAGTATGTAGTATTATTATGTAAGTATGTCTATTTGTTCTGTTTGTGTGTTACATATTCCTTTATAAAGGCACACCAGTCCCTTACCTCTTCCTTATAAATCCTCTCAATTAAGCTAAGGTTGCGTGGAAGAGATCGCTTTAAACGATCAGGATGCCAATTGTTACACTACTTTTAAGTACATTTTTGTATTATACATGTAATTTCTGGTGTGAACAATTAAGAGTTTTCTATCTATCTATCTATTGTTTCATTGTATTTTCGGTGTGTAATTTCGAGCGCGCTGGTTTAGGGCTCCTAGCGTACCCGTCCTAATTTCTCATCCGTATGTTCCAAATGTTTTTTTTCGTACCGATAGCATCGCACCACTCATTATTGTATACAAGCATTGCTGCGGCTTGTCCTTGTTTTTGTTGACTGTACTGGTGATGTTGAAAGTGACTTGAACACCAAACTTTGAACAGGCGAGCTTCGAGCTCTGCATAAAAATTGCGCGACCTTCTTGAATCTGCAGTGTAGATTGGAAAGTGGTCCGGTAGCTAAATGTGATTTTGTCAAGATGACAAATTTGCTTTCCAAGTAAAAAAAAAAGTTTTGGTTGCAAACTGCGCTTTGAATATTTTCAGTATTTGACGAGCGAAGCAAAGGTCTACGAGAACAAGTCGACGTTTGTATGTATATTTATTTATTTGTGTGTATGTTTGTCCGTTGATTATTTTTTAATTCTAGTTCTAGGGTTGATTCAATCATCATGAAAGTCGATAATTTGTAAGTTAATCATTACATTCTCATATCGTCTATTTTTATTTTTTCTAAAGTTTTTTCTTTTAATTTTGTCATCGACAAAAGAGAATCAACTAGTTTTTCGCCCTGAACTGAGACCTCGCGACCCTATAATAATATTTTTTTTGTCCAGAAAATTCGAACGATGAAATTATTACTCAATTTAAAAAGAAAATAGGTTCGCGAGATCTCAGTTCGGGGCGAACAACTAGTTGATAAATTTTTGTCGATGACACGATAAACGACAAAACTTGAACGAACTTTTGCTCTCGATTGTACCCTAGATTTTTAACATAGCGACGTATCGTACATTTTTAACACAATAGATGTATAATTTGATAAAAGTTTGACGATTTGTGGTTTAGGAATCCTTCACCCTTTGAAGTGTTTTTGTAGTGCTGTATTTTAACAGGTTACCTGATAGAAATGCTTGATAATGATGCAGTTGTATTGAGTGTTTAGTTTACTTATGAATAGGAGATAATATAATTGACCGAGCGAAGCGAAGGTCTCAAAGTTTACTGGGACAAATCGGCATTTGTATGTATGTTTGTATGTTTGTGTGTATATTTGTCCGATGATAACTTGCGAACCGTTGATCCGATCTTCATGAAACTTTGTGGGCAAGTAGTTCATTTCAATATAATTTTTAAGTTCGAATATGAGCAGAATCGGTCGAGCAGTTGTGAAAATATAGAGGTCGCGAGGTCTCAGTTCGCTGCGAACTACTAGTTATCTTCAATCAGAAATAAATAAAAATCCACGGTCTCTATCCACGGTTTGAAAAAAGCATCGACTGATCGAAAAAATAGCTTTTTTAGGTTCCGTGAAAAAAGAAAAAGGATCACAGCGTTGTCCGTGTGTCTGTCTGTCTGTTCTATATCCAATACATAGGTCTAGAATACGATCGTTCGGAGCAGTAAAAACACATGCTTTTACGGCCATTAATGCAACAAAAAACAACAGATTGTTATTATTATCAAACTCGTCAATTTAATGGCACAAACATTTAATTTATTAAACTTAAAACAGACTACCAGAAACTAAAGTTGAATAAATCAAAATAAATTATTTTCATTACAATAAAAATATGATACCAGGAGTTAAAAATATCCAAAAGTGAATGCTAATCTTGTAAATTATATTCAACGTAAAGTTATTTGTAACCAAAATTACCTATCACTGTTTTAATCCTTCTTAAATTAGTACACACAGGATGTTTTAAACGATATTCGTTGCAAAATAAACGTGATGCTAATTCAAAATTATCATACTAAAAATAACAGGTTTTGTTTTAATTTTATTTTATTTTATATTAAATTTAGTGGACATAATAGGCTCGGTACCACACAATTTAATTGTAATATTACAAATCTTCTATTCCTTTGGTCGAGATAGAAATGATTTTTGATTTGATTAATCAACAGAAGCTAAGTCCCTCTCTTGTCTACATGGGACCGTATATGTAACCGTTACGAATCTGAACTCACGACCCCTTCAGGGAATTAAACAATAAATGGCTGATTAAAATTACAATTCAGTTGTTATCAGTTTTATTCCCATTATAAGTAAATTCTATAAATTTTATGAGTACTCAAACGCTTCAGTCAAAAAGATATCACTCGACTCTTCTTGTTCTAGTTGACCTAAACTCTCTTCCATCGTCGTGAGATGATTTAATTTTCTTGGCATTAAACGTCATCGCTGTTGCATCCAAAGATTCAGTCTGCTCATCAGGAAATACCGAAGTGAATGCCGCAGCTATATCATTGCTAGGAACTACTTTCCATTTGCGTTGTCTACTGTATACAAAAAGCCATCCTTTGTCTTCTGTCGATTTTGCTTCATCACTAACAGCCAAAGCTGCAGGTCTTCCGTTTTTATCAAAAAACATTTGACCACCCAGCGTGTTTACATCCCAACCAGGAGTGACGGTCCAACTGTCATTCCCGAAACGTAAATCTGTTCCTACCACTCCAGCAACAAATGATTTGTCATTAAACAAGTAACCATATTTTTCATCCGCCATAGATTTTCCATATTTAGCTATTCCGTAACCATTAAACCATCCGTTAATCCATGGAGAACCTTCTAACCATTCTCTCCACGATTCATAGCTGTATTTTTTTTGAAATCCTGTTCCGCTCTCTGTCCTTTCTAGAACGTTTGCTGCGATTAATAAATTATCCTTTCTCAGTGCTAACTTGTACGTAACTATAGGAAGGAAGCACAGAGGATCCTTTTTAACAAAAGCTCTCTGTACACTTTCACGTTTCATGAAATACCTTGTTACTGTCTCAGGAGTTGTCGTTGTTACAATAGGGTTTGTATTTATTCCGTAAAAATGCAATCCAGCTTGATTCATGTATCTCGCTTGCCATTGTTCTATTTGTAATGGATAAGGTTCACGTATTCCCATGAATATATGATCTTGTAACATTTCTATTACTTCATTAAAGTCTGTTATATCTCTGTTTTGAATATACATATTCATTGTGCGGTGTATTCTACTTAGAAGATCAAATACAGTTGAGTTTTGTACTATGAACCTTACATTATTCTCAAAATTACTTCCAGGATCATCTGCTCTGTTCCTGGGACCCATGAAAATGTTTCCAGGCATCCAGTAAAATATGGCTCTCGCCAAGTCATTCGCGTCGAACAACCCATTCAAAGACACTTCATCCCCAGTTTCATAATTTAACTGAATCAAACGTATCGTACTTAACTGTTCTCTTACATCTTGTGTAATGTCGTCGTTGCCTTCGTAGTAATCCATGAAGTTATCAGCTAAAGCGCCTAAAATTTGAATCAGTCCTCCAAGTTGATTGTTGTTATTACCATTTTCCCGTAGAGCTGTATTGAAAAAACGTAATAGAATGTTGCCAGGAATGATGTGGTGTCTTGATAGTGGTATCCCAGTGATTTCATCAGTTGTGGCTTCGGGAATCACGTTTGAAGGGGGCCTTTCGGAGTACAATAAACAATTCGCTTCAGCAATCCTTGTATCCCTGTCTCTAAGGCCATGCCACCAGTTTTCATTGCTGAAGTAATCCCACCAGTCGATTCCTCCTCGAGTGAAAGATACAGTTGAGACGACAACTAACGCTAGTAGCAGCGTACGCATGTTGCTTGATCCTTTCTGTCACTTATGTGTTATCTATCCAGTTGGCTGAAGAATAGAGACTAACTGAATAACATTTCAACAGATGTCTTCTCTTCTTATACCCATTCTTATACCCATTCTTATAGTCATCGTATGATTAGTAACGTCAGCAACAGAATAATTATTTGTAATGAAATCATTTATAATATCATCTTTATTGTCAATATAGGCGTCTGATCTAATCGCATCAGTGTATTCGCGCAGCGTCAGCGGTAAAGACTACCCAGTGGTTTGTACAATCCAATTTATTTTTTACCCTGCCTTAAGGAGGGTTATATTTTTGGGGAGTATGTAAGTGTGTAAGTATGCATATAGTTACTATATAACCTCCTGTAGTGTATACAGATTGACTGGTTTTGAGGAGTGAGGTGTCATTGATTTCCTTTCCGGAGCGCCATAGACTACATGACGCAGTCGTGTTTTTTTGTTTATTTATTTTTTGTCTGACTGTACGTAGTTAGAAGTTTATCTTCCTGACCTCTTAACGTCTAGTTTTTATTGCTTACAATAATAACCTCTCTATTGGGATATCCCAAAATGCAGAAACTTTTCCTTAATGTTATCTATTTATATTGACTGCCCCGATGGATCAGTTGGTAGTGACCCTACCTTCTGTGTTTGGGGGTGTGGGTTCGATTTCCATCTAGGAAAAACATTCATGTGATGAAAATTTGTGTTTGTTCGATGTCTGGGTGTTAATATCTATTTATTTATGTATTTAAAAATATCTATGTACGTATATCAGTATCTGGCAGCCATATTGAAGCTTTGCTTAGTTTGGGGTCAGATGACCGTGTGTGCAAAAATGTACCAGATTTATTTATTTATTTTTATATTTTTTTTTTTTTTTTAATATAAATTAATTAATAATATAAATATTAATTAATAATATAAATATTAATTAATAATATAAATAAGAGGTAGATAATTGGTAGTGAATTTTGGCCAAAATACTCCACAAATGGTTTAGGCAAACAATAAGAACGGATTATGCAAAATTTTACCCCTAAAGGGGTAAAATGAACCCTCAATAATTTCCGCTAATTTTGTATTGTATTTTATTTCAATCTTTGGAAAATCAACCCCTAAAGAGGTGAAATGGGGTGTTTCATTTACTAGGCGAGCGGAGCCGTGCAGGCAAGCTAGTATAATCACACTAATTATAAAATAAATGCGAAAGTTTGTGTGTAAGTATGTATGTGTGTTTGTTCCCTTTCAAATCTGTAACGGCTGAACGAAATGAATTGAATGAAATTTGGTATGGAGGTAGCTTACACCGTGGATTAACACATAGGTTTTTTATCCTGGAAAAATATTCGGTTTATGTATAATAGCGGGAAAAACCGCGGAGCGCAGTTAGTATACTGGATTATATGGAAAGGTTATGCTAAGCTGACAAGGGCTCACAGTATTCATCATTATGAACAACTTTTACTATGGGACCAATCCTGAAATCGACAAAAAAAGCAGCTGTCCCATAGAAAAAAGTCAATGCCACTCGACAAAATGTATGGAACAGCAGATATTTTTTTCTCGATTTCAATGTTTGTTGTAAAAGTTGTTCACAATCATAACTATTATGAGCCCCTTTGGGCTTTCCTTATAACCCTGTATAATATATACAATATAGTTATTTTTTTCGATTATTTGCATAAAATTATTTTTATTTTATATTTATTTATTTCGGGAATATTACAGCTAGGTACAAAAAAGTTTAACTAATTGTATATAAACCAACGGCCACTTATAAGATTCCACTTATAAAAATAATAGAAAAGATAATTAACCAGTTTTAACAATTAGAAAAAAAAAATTAAACAAAAAATTATAAAAAAATATATTATTAATTATTATAAAATTATATATCTATAATAGTACGCTACTGAGTGTCGAGATAAGAACATAATATTATATCTTGGCTGACGATAAGGTTGCCCATTCATAACAGTTCAGTACCACTCAGGATTGTTACTCAATGAGTCTCTGTTAGTTTTTTTTTTTTGTCATATTATTTTATGTAATTCGACCTATTAATAAATGGTATTCTATTCTATTCTATTCTCTAGTGGTAGGAATGCTTTGCAGAGTCCCCTGGGGAAGTACCACACCTTGGCCAGGTATTCAACCGCCTAGCGGTAGAGTGCAAACATAACAATGTTCCGTATTGAAGAGCAATGTTTCCAGCCGAGGAGCTGAGAAGCACCAAAGTCGGATGCCATATAGGAGATGTGTGTTAAAAACCTGAGTTACGCGGATGACGTGGTGCTTCTCAGTCCCTCGATAAGTGGGCTACGGAAGTTGTTGGCCATATGCGAACGATATGCAACTACGCATGGATTGAAATATAACGTCGCCAAAACAGAAATGTTAGTATTCCGAGCAGGAAAAGGTCCAGAGACTGAGCCAGATGTATTCCTGTTGGACTCGCCGGTAAAGTTTGTAAAACAGTTAATACACCCAGACAAAAAACAAACATCCATGTTCATCACACGAATTATTATACTGGGTAGGAGTCGAACCCACAACCTACAGCTCAGAAGGTGGAACTCCTCCCACTGAGCCACAAGGTCAAATAATTATTTCTCCGTCTCTACTCCTTTCGCTGTCCACGCATACATCCCAGAAGTTTATTCCCACGCATCGTCGGTCCTCTCGCAAGGAGCTCACTAATTATTAGAAAAAGTATAATTGCATAACAGAAATGCCTAAGAGTCCATTTATGTCGTCAATTTGTGCGACTATGGCAATCTGTATCAAATTCATATTTTTGCCCGAATTCCAAAAAAAGGAGGAGGTTCCCAGTCGACTGTTTTTTTGTTGTTTTTTTTTAATGTTTGTTACCTCAGAACTCCGTCATTTATGAACCGATTGTGAAAATTCTTTTTTAATTCTAGATCAGATCTATTTCCAGATTGGTTCCAATTTTATCCAAATCCATTTCTGATAATGGGATCCATATGAGGAAATGATCAAGCATATTTTGTTATTGTCATCAACATGTCAAACATTTGCATTCTCAAAGTATCATTTGGTGATGTGGAACTGATGAAGAAGACCACAGATTGCTGCCGAAACTCCATAATGATAATTATTTAACGGGTGGCGCCAAAGTTACGAGCTACCAAGACTTAACTTCAATCAAATTTTCTGTCAATCGACTATTTTCAGATTTGTTAATTAATTTGTGTTAATGACGATCAAACACGTACATGTTGACAGTTGACCATTGATCAACCAGAAGATGTCCACTGCTGAACATAGGCCTCCCCGCTTAGACCGCCACACCGACCGACAAAGTGCCACTTACATCCACCGGCTGCCCACGACTTTCACAATGTCGTCGGTTCACCTAGTGTCTTCTGGTTGTTGGTCGCCACTCAAGAACCTTTCTTCCCCATCGGTTATCTGTTCTTCGAGTGATGTGGCCTGCCCATTGCCACTTCAGCTTGCAAAGTCTGAGAGCTATGTCGGTGACTAGTTCTTCGGCGAATATCCTCGTTCCGGATTTTAGAAAGAAACCCCGAGCACAGCTCTCTCCATTGCCCGCTGTGTGATTCTGAGTTTCTCCAAAAGGCCAGTAGTCAAGGACCACGTTTCAGTTCCATTTATCATCACCATTGATCGTCTCCGATTAATTAGTTCGTCGCTGAACGTCTCCTAACAAACGAGTGAGAAAGAGAGACAGATTTATTTGTCTCATATTTCTCCTGCAGTTGTCAGAAATTGACAAAACGAAATTAGAAAAATCGTCTCCATATCTTTCCGAGTGCTTCATACTGCACCAAATATGCAGTGGGCGTGATTGGGCGTCACAATTAAATATTAATTCCGGTCTATTCCGGCCCACTGTCTAGAAACAATGGTGAATGACGGGTTACTATGACCTGCCGGAGAAATTATCTTGTTTACCGAGCCTAGCGAAGATCTCAGAGTTCACTTGGTGTTTTAAGTTAGTGTGTATGTTTGTAGGCTTGTTTATGTGTACGTTAGTGTGTTCATTTGAATGTTTATGTATAAATTTAACCTAGTGTTTACAGCGAAGTGAACGAAGTCTCTGCAACAACTGGCAAAAGCTTTCATCTGTCCGTATGTTGGTACTCGCGTACAACTCGTGATTTACATCTAATCTTGATAAAGCTTGAGATTTAGGGTTATGAGGAAAGAGTATGCTAGGTCGAAAAGAGCTCATAGTTTTCATAATTATTATGAACAACTTTTATTACGGGACCAACTCTGAAATCGAAAAAAAAAATCAGCTGTTCCATACATTTTGTCGAGTTCATTGACATTTTTCTATGGAACAGCTGATTTTTTTGTCTCGATTTCAGGGTTTGTCACATAGTAAAAGTTGTTCACAATCAGGAATGCTACGAGCCCCTTTCGGCTTAACATGCCCTTTCTTTATAACCCTGTATAGGTTCTACAAATTGTAGAATTGAGGCTGAGCAATGGTTTGTGCGAGCGAGGTGTTCTGCGGGGTTATCCTATAACTTTGAAACTTTAATGATTCTGATTGCGAGAGCATGCCATCTCGCTCGTACCAACTTAGTCGCTCTATGCGAGGTCCCGCTGTTTCATGGCCTCCCGACACATGAAAACGAAGTAGGTGAGGTTTGAGTGTACAGCGTTATTTATTTTATTTCTCTAAAAGATATCCGCAATGACTCAATAGACGTAACCCAAAATTCTCAATTAATGACTCAATATAAACAGTCAGTACGAACTGAAAATAGCGAGCGGATGTGAGCGGCAGACGGCCGGGCGGGTTGCTTTATTTTTACATTGTTTACACTGATCCAGTAGCTTGCACCGGCTACTCGACCGCCAACTCGTAGGCTGCGGACACGATGTCTGCGACTGGCTGGCGAGAGCGAGGGAGCGCGGGAGTTCTTGTTGTGATTCTTTTGCAGTCCCCCTGGGGGAGTACCACAGCTTAGTTATTCAACTTCCAAGAAGTTTATTGTTAATGTGCAACATTACTGTGTTTTCGATTGAAGGGAGATATTTTCAGTGAAACTAATGACCATAAAGAGGCTTAACAACTTATATATCTGAGAGAGAGCAGTGCATTGCCGCGCACAGTCTTCTACAAAGCTCAATATTCTAGCTGTTGTCACTGAACAGTGAGGGCAAGTGTGACTCTTATCATCCTGATAAATCTCATCACTCAGTTGAATACAAACAAATGCGAGACTTTGTTATGCTAATATCTCCCAATGTTGCATGTTGCATGTCCCATGTTGCAGCGGGAAGTCCGATTTCAGAAAATTGCTGATGTCCGTACGTGTCTTTTCTCAAACGAGTCAGTTACTGGAGCTGTAGCTGGATCAATGTGAAGCAACACGCCAGATTCGTGGAAGCGACAGCAACACGTCAGATTGCTCCATTGATACGATTTTAGACTTCTGGAGATGTGTGAATGAAATTAAACATATTAAGCCAACTTACGTTAGCTTCCTCTAATCTAATCCTTGTCCTATTACAACAAGAGGTTACATCGACCTTACTTTAGCGATGCAATGGTCTGGATACTGAATAGCAATAACATGTCAACTCACAAATAATCGAAGATTGAGTAATACAGAACGCTTTTTGGCTAACAAAGACCATTTTTCTCTTTCCTAATTACATTTTAAACACGCCTTGTTTATATCTTTTAAAATT
Source organism: Apocheima hispidaria (assembly GCA_947579745.1). Lineage (NCBI taxonomy): Eukaryota > Metazoa > Arthropoda > Insecta > Lepidoptera > Geometridae > Apocheima > Apocheima hispidaria. The sequence continues at coordinate 811,719 of OX388171.1, forward strand.
ACATGTTCTATTGTCTCTTGAGAGTAAATATCCTAATTTCATTCTAAATACGCCCTTTGTACATCTTTTTTTTTTTTTTTAATGCTTAGTATACCAACTGAATTTAATTGGCGTAGCACGAAAAATGTTTATTCGCATACAAACTTCGGGGTAAATTGTACCCTTTCAAAGGTGGAATTTCGCAAAACCCGTTCTTAATGGTCACCTAGACCATTTGAAGAATATTGAGGTCAGCAACGTCTTCTTAATAGTATACGGCACCTCCTCACTCCCATTAGGCCTTTGCTCAGTAGTTGGCCGATGACGATCTGTATCAACCTCTTAACACCCCACTGCTGGGATATCGGCCTATCCCCGAAGGGTGATTGGGACCATATTCATAACGCTGCCCCAGCGCGGGTCAGAATACGCGAAATGGTCGAAATTCTTCTCCGGAAATATGCATGCTTCTTCAGGATGTATCCCTTCACCGAAAAGCCAGGGAGAAAGTTCCAAAGAACTCATAGTTACGAGCCCGACCGTGTCTAAGCCCGCGACCTCACGAATATGATACGTGTCGACCGAGAGCTCTAACTGGAATTCGTGAAATCTATATCACCAAGGTTTTCGTAAAAGTCTAAAATAATAATAATAAAGCCCATTTATTTCCAATCCAATTATTACATGCATTACAATATATTTAAAAAAGTAGGTTAATAAAAAAAAAAAACAATCTATATTTAAAATATCATTTTCATTGTTGATCGGAACTCCTTCTCGGGTATAGGCCTCCTCCAGCTTGCTCCAGACCTCTCTGTCAAAAAAAAAAGTCTAGAAACGATTGTAAAAATTAATCTTGGAATTTGTACAATCATACGTAAATAGTTACAGACCTTTGAGTTTGGTTCTCAATCCTCCACCCCTACTTGCGAGATCTCAGAAAGTACTTAAAAATGTTATTACAGATCTTTAGTAAATAATTTGTATAGCTTATTTACTAAATAACAGATCCCAAAGTGTTAAGGATAGGGAAATAAAGAGTTTTAACCATGGTCTGACGAGCTTGCTTCCACTGGTTATCTATCTATCTATACCAATATAATAAAGAGGAAAGATTTGATTGTTTGTTTGTTTGCATTGAATAGGCTCCGAAACTACTGAACCGATTTGAAAAATTCTTTCGCTGTTGGGAAGCTACACTATCCACGGGTGACATAGGCTTTATTATATTTTCAAAAAAATTAGGAATCCTTACTAAAACTTCAATAATGTAACCCAAGATGTAAAAAAAATATCTAAAATATTCTTTACATCGCGTGCGCTGCGAAAACTATTGATGATGATAGAATAATCTATACCAATATAATAAAGAGGAAAAATTTGATTGTTTGATTGTTTGTTTGTTTGCATTGAATAGGCTCCGAAACTACTGACCGATTTGAAAAATTCTTTCGCTGTTGTGTAGCTTTATAGCTTTTTTTTTGTTTTTTAATATATTTTTTTGTAACTTGACGCAAATAGAAGGGTTTTCATGTGTGTATTATAATTTTTATTTTTTTGTTAAATACCCGTGCGAAGCCGGGGCGGGCTGCTAGTCACTTATATAACTTTACTATATTTTTATCGATGTGTGGTGCGCTTTGATCGTCCTGAGTGCGAATTCCAGAGGGATAATCTTTGCACGTAGATAACAATCATTATTGATGTTAAAAAAAGCCCCAGCCTTACAAAAATGTAAATGTCGCGAATTTAATTATCCGCAACACTTTTTAAACTCACAATCTAGATAGAATTAAAAATAAAGTCTCACAGGGATTCCTTTCGAGAAAAGGTGGCATTTTTACAATGCCTTTAATAAATTAAATCTATATACGAAGGACTTTCAATAAAAAATGAGAGTCAGTATCTATGTTGCCGGTAATTTTTAGTAAATGTTAATTTATTTTTCGACCCTAATGGCCGTCTCTCTGTCCTACCTACTAGGGCTACTTACCTCTGCTACTGGGGCGTGTACTACGAGGCGTCCCGGATAAGTTCATTATAATATAAGGTATCAGATTATGACCAGTAATGGTAGAGGACTTCTGCAGAGTCCGCCTGGGGAAGCACCACACCTATGCCAGTTATTCAACCGCCAAGCAGTAGCGTGCAAATATTACTGAGTCCCGGATTGAAGGGCAATGTTTCCAGCGTAATTTACATAAAATATCTCATGGTGACGAGCGCAGTGCATTGCCGCGCGTGGTTTTGAACTGTTGAAGTCCAAAATTCTGGGTGACATTGAAATATTATGGGCAAGCGTGACGCTTAACATCTGGTGAGTGACTTGTTCGTGTCAACCAAGTACCATTAAAAAAATGTGTATGCGAATAAGGTTTTTATCTTGTGTGACTGAATAAAGTTGAGAAAAGTGACCACAATGTAATAAGTAAATGACTACACGTTTATACGTTTTAATAAAATGTTTATAACTGAAATGCCACAGTAAGTCTGGCAACACCAACCCACTTCGATAGCCATCTATCCAGTTAACTAAATAATAATTAATTGAACATAAATGATTATTATCGTAAGTTCAAAAATCAATGAGATTTTTTAAATAATTTGTCAATCTGATTGCGATCTTTTCTAAACGATTGCGAGCGTTTGCGAGTGCGAGTTCAAAATGGCCGCACAGATATTTGTAGAGTAGTGCGTGTCGAGAGAAAACTTTACTGTACCCGTAATCGTTCGCGCCAAACTGAGACCTCAAAATCCCTACAACTTCACAACCTCTATAGCAATTTTGCTAATATTCGAACTTAAGAGCCGGCTGCCCTGATTCAGCTATCTTGTCTGCACTTTTTCAACATTTAAAAAAGTTTTCTAAATGGATTTGATTGACAAAACGTGTAACGTGTAAGTTATGGGTGTACCTAGTGAAACGTTGTTTAATGGTGGAATCGATGATCATTAGATTTTACCAAGAGCGATGTAGATGAACATAATTATTATAACGGAAATATAATGAATGCTTAAACAAAAATAAATAAAAATTGGTTTATTATGTCATTGTGTAAGCTGCAATTTTATTCATTTGACTGTAAACGTAGTCTTAGTATGTGAAACACAACACAAAGTACTTGCATAATCTACTAGTATAATAATATATATTAATCATAAATGGATACTGATAAGCAATAACATGTCAACCCACAAAAAATATTTTCTTTGTTAATGATATAGAACGCTTCTTTGTCAGCCAAAGAATCGTTCTGTATCATAAAAAAAAAAAAAAAAAATTGTGGGTTGACATGTTATTGCTTATCAGTATCCAAATATAAGAATTAAGCTTTACGTTCATAGTGTTTAATTAATTTGAACATATGATATGATTATGTTGTTTTTCAAAATCAAAACTTGTAATTAACTGTTCGATCACTTTCAACGGTTTCTATCGAGTTGTAATTTAACAAATCATTACGCTAATATTATAAAGTTTGTGTGTAAATGTGCAAGTATGTAAGTGTGCTTATGCCGTTCAACTCTGTAACGGCTGAACGAATTTTAATGAAATTTGGTATGGAAGTAGCTCTTACCCTGGATCAAAACATCGGCTTTTTATAGCGGAAAAATATTCAGTTACTGTAGAATAGTAGGTGAAACCGCGGAGCGCAGGATTTATGATTTATTATTATTTAGGATTTATGGGTAGTAACCTATAAATCCTAAATAATCCAAATACCGTACAAGGTCAGGCCCAGGCTCAAAATACTGTTTTAGACTTTCGTGGTGGTTTACAACATTACTATTAATACTCACGGGATATTTACCACGGTTATTATTTTTGTTGAGTTCCCGATATTTCGACACAGTTACATGCGCCATGTTCACGGGTAGACTGAAGATGCGGGTGGATGATAAAAAGTTACGAAATTTAGGAGCAGACAAACCGATCTACCCCCTTTCTCAGTTTTTTGCTACGGTTACCACTGGTACTAGAACTCGATTGCAAGTCTCGACAATACACACTCACAGTATCACTACGCATTGTATTTTGGTCACATAGTGGACGCCGTACCTTTACTTATCAGGCCACCTAACACTTCAGTAGAACTCAACAAAAATAATAACCGTGGTAAATATCCCGCGAGTACTAACAGGCTCCAAATATTTTTGAAAATCTCTTTTTATGTTATATTTGAATTCTCTGTGATCGAACTGCTCTATATTTCGGAGGAGTAATTGGCGCCAAATTCGAGTAAGCGTCGCGAACAATGTCAAAACTTTTCGCGTTGGCAACATTTAAAAAACAAAAATTCGAAAAAAGAACGCGAACTTAAATAAAAAACAAAAGCCGGGGACAAATTTCTTTGGCTTTCTGAACTGAATACCCGAATGATGAATTGCATTCTAATAAGAGACTGCTTCACATTTGTGCTCTTATTATTTAGCTGTTAACGCTTAAAATAGCTTGGATTTGTTGCGAAATCTGCTTTGACTGTTTAAAAGATATTTTTTTGGTTACAAGTTTTTATTCCTCAGTATAATTGTGCGAAATTGTTGCATGCGTGTTTTTGTGAACTAAAATACAATTTTATTCGTTCAACTCCAAAAATTTACCCCACACCTACGGACCAGGGGATAAGGTTTAGAATCGAGTATTTTTGTAGTGATGTGGGAAAATTGGAGTATTTTATTTATATTTGTCAGTAATTGGTCCTTAGCACGTCCAAGATTTTGTTTTTATTGCTTTTTAACGCCGAAGTTAATTATTTTAAAGGTTTTTTGAGTGATTTATCTCCGTTTTGTTGCCTGCTGGAGTTTTTGTAGAATATCGGTACATTTTCTAAATTCAATTACTTATTTTTCTTAGAGTTATCTAAGTGGTTTTATAGTTTGGTTTAATTGGCCGAGCGAAGCGAAGGCAAACTCATGGCTTCTTCTCTTAACGAGGATCTAAGTAAAGCGACGTGGCTGAATATGGACAAAAAATATTATTTTGCTTAATAAAGTATATTTGACCGAGCGACGCGAAGATCTCAGAGTTTACTGGGAAAAAATCGGCATTTGTATGTATGTTTGTGTGTATATTTGTCCGATGATAACTTGCGAACCGTTGATCCGATCTTCATGAAATTTTGTAGACAATTAGTTCATTTCAATACAATTTTTAAGTTCGAATATGAGCTGAATCTGTCGAGCGGTTGTGAAGACAGAGGTCGCGAGGTCTCAGTTCGGCGCGAACTACTAGTATATAATTAGGTAACATTTTTAGTTCAATAGAAATACAATGTTATTGCCTCAAGTTAGTGTTTGTAATTAGAAGAATTAATAATAAAAAATAAAAAAAATAAAAATAATTGAATTACATTTTTTTTTTGTGTAGGCTTATGATATTAATTTTAATTTTATTAATCACTTTACACTATCACAGTAATATAATTTTATAAATGGGAAGTTATCTCAATTTGTATCTTCATCTCTTGTTACCCTTTCACAAAAATAACCTCGTAAACCGATTTTGATGGAATTTGCCAAGGAGGTAAGTCGATGCCGGACTACCTACAAGGGGTTAAATGAATGAAAAATAAAAAAATAAAAATTCCATAGAAAAATGTCATTTACCCTGAACGAATTTTGTATAGTACATTTTTCAGCCATTTCTGTTTTGGGCCCATTGTAAAATTGTTACTGAGGAGCAGTTATTGGCTAGAGATACGAATTTTGCGCACTTAAAATGTCCGCAAATCTGTCCTTTCTGACAGATTTCATTTAGCTATCTCTTTTACCTTTCACTTTTCCCACCTTCTTACGCATTCTTTGGCGGCTGTAAACAGACTGCAGCGGAGCCGAATTCATAGCGCCATTTTGAAGTTAAAAACTTCTTCAATGCCTACAAAATTTCATGAAGATCTGATCAACGGTTCGCAAGTTATCATCGGACAAATATACACGCAAACATACATACAAATGCCGAGTTGTCGCAGTAAACTCCGAGACCTTCGCTTCGCTCGTTCAAATATACTTTATTAAGCAAAATAATATTTTTTGTCCATATTCAGCCACGTCGCTTCACTTAGATCCTCGTTAAGAGAAGAAGCCATAAGTTTGACACGCAACGCCGTGGGCTGGACTAGTATGGAGACGGCTTCCCGGCATTAAGGAGTGCGGTTTAAAATGTGCACATAGTTACCATTTGCACTGTCAGCGTGCAAACAGTCGGTTTAAGATGCGCATATAAAAGCTCCTGTCAGACAGATGACGTCATGAGTGACGTCATTGTAGCGAGCTCACGGTGCTCACAAGAATGAGGTAGTGCACTGTGTGCGCTAATGTCAAATTCAAATTGTCATCTGTGAATTCCGATATTCTCTGTTTTTATAGAAAAAAATGGATTGAATGCAGGCCACAGTCTTCTGTGAAAAAAGAAATGAAACTGTGACCATCAAATTATGAGACACAGGCCGATAACCTAAAAAATGAAACTATCTGACATAAGCACGCTCATGATCGGTTTAATTTGTTGGCGCGCTGTGAGCGTACTAACAATTTAAACCGATCGTTAGCAGTGTATGTGGTGTTTGCACTGTGAGCGCATTTTAAACCGTACTCTAGGTAAGTTACCACGTCCATGACTTGGCACGTCTCTGTCATAAGCGGTTTGGTCTGTGCGTTGATTCTTAGGAATGGGTTTATTCTTTTATAAAGGGTTATAAGGAAAGCCGAAAAGGGCTCATAGTACTAATTTATAAACAAATTTTTACTTCTTCAATAAGGTACCTAAAAAAAAAACAAAAAAAAACTAATATTATAATTCTGAGGGATTTAGTGCAGTCGTATCAGGACCAATAGAGCTTCGAAGTATAAAAATGAATACGTTCGTCACGAGCAAAAAATTTCGCTTGCGCGGTTCTGAACGCCCTACATTACAACTGTCAGTCCTAACAAAACGTCATAAAATGCACAGAAATGGATCTACGCCATCTAGCGAACTATAGGAAGTAACTTTGTCTCTGTCTGGATGTTTGTCGCGTTATCACGGCTAAGCGGCTGAACGGATCTTGATAAAATTTGATAAGGAGTAACTGTATATCACAAAGACGGACATGGGATACTTTTTTAACAGCTAGTAGATATACATTAAAAAAATATTTTATGTCGCGTCATTCAGGGAGGAAACAGGAGAATATGTTATGGAAAACCCCAATAAATGTTTTGTGTTACTTTCCACACTTACTTATCTTGGGCGCTTCTTACAACCCACAGGATATGTGGTAGATATAGGTGTATATATACACTTAAGAACAAGTACAGGGTGTTTTATACATACAAATAGGACATAAAGACGTGTATGTGGGTCTACTGTCTCCATCAAGTATATCTACTTAGTTACCCGAAGCTTGTTTGACAGAGATCGCTCTAAGCGATTAGACCGCCTAAAGGTTATTGTATTGTTCTAATATTAAATGGCCCAGTCTGTTAATACCGAAATTCACAAATTGAAATTTCATAGCAATTATAAATAGGAAAATGTATGTAAATAAATATTGGTGGACGTTTTTCCCACACAGCGCCATCTTTCCCCAAACTAAGCAAGCTTGTACTATGGGAATCAGATAACTGATAGATTTTTTTTTCTTCTAATTTCATGCATAGAGTACGTAGAACACCCAGATCAATAACAAACATCCATGTTCATCACACAAATGCTTGTTCTGGGTGGGAATCGAACCCAAAACCAGCTCAGAAGGTGGAAATCCTCCCACTGAGTCACAAGGCTTCGCGCCGAACTAAGACCTCGCAACCCGTATAACTTTACAACCCCTGCACCGATTCAGCTCATAAACTTCGAAACTGTATTGAAATGACCTACATACCTACAAAATTTCATGAAGAGCTGATCAACTGTTCGCAAGTTATCGTCGGACAAATATACACACAAAAATACATACAAATGCCGATTCGTCCCAGTAAACTCTCAGTAACCTTCGCTTCGCTTGGTTGAAAAATATATAAATTAGTAAATAAAAATTAATAATTTTATTAACAGTGCCTATAATAAATGAAGGACATTCTGTATACCAACTATCGTGTTACATCGGTGTTTTGACAGTCGTTTACCGAGCTCCTGTCAACCGAACTGCGGACTCCGAACTGCGGCTTAAGCTGTGGCACCTGTGACGTCAAGTATTTTTTTCTTTTTTTTATCCTGTATTTTGACACCACGCGTTTGAGTATTTAGCCAGTGTAAGTTTTTTAATATTGCAAGAGAATTATAACGTTATAAATTGAATCGCTATATTAAAATTGAATCGCAAGGAGGGTCCTTGGAATAAGCACAGAATAGATAGTACGAAAAAAAAAAAAAGTACGTCCAAGGGATAGGGAATGTTTTAAAGCAATTTGCGTGTTATAATTTAATAAATATATATAATATATAATTTAATAAATATATATAATATATAATTTAATAAATATATATGATAGATAATATAAATTTTATATGCAAAACTCGCTAGGTTCTCAAGAGATGGCGTTGAAAACTATATTTTTGGAAATATAATTTCCACGTCGTTTATTGCAATTTATTTATTTATTTATTAAGATAAAAACGAAACCAGTCACTTACATTTACCTCACAAATTATGAAATTATAACAAAATTAAAACAATATGAACATAAAATGTCAACAATTTAGGTCAATTTCTAATCAATTACTGATAATAAAAACAATGTCATACATCATCAAATTCTACAGACATGTCAGCTTTTTTAATATAATTTGAACTAAACCTTAAAAAGCGGACATATTTTTATAGCGGTTGGACTTTACCTGAATAAATACGTTAGCGCCGGCTAGTTTAAACCTAATTTTTTGGGGGTACACTTTTTGTATGAGATTGTCATTCTTCTCGGGTAGGTTTTCTTTGCTATTCTTAAGCTATGCCATCTACCTACTAAACCTTTTACCCTCTCAAAATGTTCTCGGATAATATTATCTTTTCCCCTCATTAGTCGCCGTTACGCACATTTTTCTCAATGTCGCCATTTCCCCGGTACCCGTGCGTTACGGGGCTAATGACGTCACGGCGCAGAATACACCATAGAACAAGAATTTTCTATCAACGCATAGACCAAGCTGCTTATGATAGAGACCTGAAATATGGATCTAATGAATAATGACCTAATGAAAACCGGTTTGCAAAATTCCACCTCTAAGGGGGTAAAATGAACCCCCAAAGTTTATATTATAAAAAATAATATTTTAAAAAATCTAAAAAAAGGCGTGTCTCAGGATTTTTCGAAGATCAACCCTTAAGAGGGTATTTGGAGAGAAAGACAGCGCTACAATTTCGCGCGCAGTCAAAGAACTATAATTGCTAATTACATCTAAACCAGGAAATCGATCGAAATTCTGTTCGATGCAAACCTAGATAATATTTTTACCTCACTATTAGTGTAATAATCACTTGAATATACACTAGAGTTTCCGAGCACCAGCGGAAAATGTGTGTAAATCGAAGTTTTTCAATGATATTTTTTTCGATGTATGCGCCCACTAATTGTACACACTGTACGCTGGAAACATTGCCCTTCAATCCGGAACACAGTAATGCTTGCACACTACTGCTTGGCAGTTGAATAACTGGCAAAGGTGTGGTACTTCCCCAGGCGGACTCTGCAAGAGAGCCCTACCACGACACAAAAATGTCTTTTAATCATGTTTTCCCGCCATGCCATAGTAGATGACAGAACCAAAAAAACATTATATCCCAAAATAAGATTTTTAATCTATTTAAAAATGGGCAATAAATACCGCTTTTGAAAGAGATATGTGAACCCAATACTCCTCAAATAGTTTAGGTAAACAATAAGAACAGATTTTGGGAAATTCCACCTTTAAAGGGGTAATATGGACCCCCGAAGTTTTTATGGAAATAAAATATTTTTTCATGCGAAGCCAATTAAACTCGGTTTGTATGGTAAACAACAAAGAAAGGCATGTCTCAGGGTTTTTCGAAAATCAACCCCTGACGAGGTGAAATGGGGTGTTGAATTTCCTGTAGCCTTTGCGAGCGAAGCCGCACGGGCAAGCTAGTACATAACAGTGTGTTTATATCGCAGCAGTACCTACGTCACTACAGTAATTGCGCGAGGAAAGTGTTCTCTCATTGCGTATAACGAGACGCGAGTTACTGAACGTACACGCGTGAATTAGGAATACTGGATGTGACTGTACTGGAAGTGCTTCGAAAAGAAACCGAATAGCTTGAAAGGCAAGTTTCAATTTCAGTCAGTGCAGTGTGTGGACGAAAAAATTAAATAAAAGATTTTTTTTAAGTTAAATTATTATTTTTTAAACTTTTGGCCTCACAAATTAATTAGTGTTTAGTTTTGTTATAATTTAATGGAAGTATAAACAAGTGTAATGGCCCGGATAGTCTGGAAGGAGGAAGAGAGGCCAGGGCTGCTAGTCTTGACTTTTCGCTATGAATTTTGCGACCGAATTCGGTCGCTATGACGCAAAATTCAACGTTATTTTTGCGTTTTTCAGAACAATTAGTGTGCGTTGTCGAATTTTTGCATCATAGCGACCGAAGTCGGTGTCTATGACGCAAAATTCAACGCTTTTTTTTCGTTTTTTCGTTCGTTGTCGAATTTTTGCGTTATAGCGACCGAATTCGGTCGCAAAGTGGCGTAGCGAAAAGTCGAGACTAGCGCCCCTGTGCCCAGTAGTGGGATACTATATGAAAATAATAACATTAAAGAAACATAAAAAGATTGCATAGTCTAGAATCTTTAATTATAAGATTCCGTTAAGCAAAAAGGTAATTTTTTTTGTAATAATTTCTTGATACGACCTATTTATTGTCACAAAATTAGTTTTCATGAACCCACGATGAGTAATTTAGCTGTAATTGACAAAAAACGCTAGAATAATTGAATTTGCCGCGCTGAGCGAAACGTTGCACCTTATATATGTATTATGTTTAAGTGAAATAATATAGTGATCATCGGATCCCAGACTTTCATTACATCTCCGGTAGTCAGGAGAACACGCAGAGAGATTTGGCGGTTGACGATAAATCATTAGAGATGACGTCATTCATATCTGTCAACACCACAAGAGTGTTTAGTTGAAGGCGTTTTTTTTGTAGAATTAATGCCACTTCCAGAAAATGTATGAAACGCAACGAAATGACTGCTTTTACCGTATCACGGGTGCGTTATACGCGTTCCCACTTAACGTCGTTATACTATGCGCGTTTACTATTATATTTATGTCGGATTTTTAAATTTATACTTTAAGGCCTCACTTTGGAGGCTAGTTTAGAACGAGCAGGTATTTTTATTTTTTATTTATTTTATTTTATTTTATAGAATATGGATCCCCAACAGAAGTTACACATTACATTCACATTATGAAACAGGCATCAAGCAGGGTGCACCCCCAATTACAGGAGACCACGTCGTGCTCATGGAGGTTCGACTAGACTAAACTAAAATGAAAATATTTTTGCTGCCTGCAGAGTACAAAATAGTTTAAGCTAAATTTAGGTTACATTGGAAGTGGAAAAATTTACTAGCGAGTCTTGATTATACAATGAGAAAATGTAGCAATATATGAAACGAGTTAAAACTAGGAAACATCAATATAATTATATTTAAATTTGGCAAACATTAGCCGACCAACGAAATTTTGAGAAAAAAAGAGGGAATGTTACTTATATAATGAGATCTATGTAAATAAGTTACTAAATACTTACATTATTAATGAGATCAATGGATTTCTTAAATTTAGATAGAGAATCGCTTATGTCTAAATTATGATTTTTAGCAAGACTGTTGTAGTGCCTACAGAGCCTAGGCAAGCCAGAATAGAATCCTAAGTTACTTCTGCAGTATGGTATGTTAAAGAAATTATAAGTTTTGTTTCTTGGAAGGCGAGATGGTGCATTGAATCGTAACTCATTCAGCAAGTGTGTACAATCGATATTACCATTAAAGAGCTTATGAAGGAAGCGTAGATCGCAGGCCTTACGTCTGTTTGAAAGAGGCATCATTTTGTAATGTTTAAGTCTAGTAATATAACTTTGATATTTTTTTGCTAAATTATCAGCGTAAGATAGATGGTAACTGGAATAATCAAAACGCGCAATGAGACCAGCAATGGCTACTAAAAAAATCGTACTACACTGTTGACATGCTTAAAATTGATTAAAAAAAACACGAAGTTTACATTAAATAACATAAATAGGTACCGAAAAGCCAGTGGTATATCCATTTGTAAGTTCCAAAGACCCGCGCGGGTTCAAAATATCTCAAAATACAATTTAAAACAAATATACGAGATAATTAATCGCTTCCTCCTGTAGCCTAAGGCGGCTTGACCGCTTTTGACGAGTGAGATGTCGTTAGATTCCTCTTCATATTTGGAGTATCATGTTTTTTTCTTTTTCTTTTAATAGTAATAATTGATCAAGTAAATAAACCATTTCAAACGCTCCATCTAAATTTTGTTGAGGTATTTTGACGAAAATTCAAGCTAATCCGTCAAGTTAATTTTAAAGTTTCTTAAGTAGGTCGACTTAAGGGCTTAACATAATGTTGAATATTTAGGCATTTTGTAAAGACCCTAGGATACTTACCTGGTTAGTTTATAAACATGTTTTTAGTATGTAACGATGATTGCACAGTTAAGCGCGTTCATATCGCACGTCGCAGGGCGTGGGTTCAAATCCCAACGACGAGCTAGGGCTCATAGTTCCCTAACGATGCTTTCTTGCATACTGCAACCGTAGTGGTGGTGGCACTTTCTAGTTCTTGGCTGGCGACGCTACCACACGAGATTTAAGCTTGAGAGCCAGTTTCCACTACAGGATAAATGTGGATTTTTCACGGGTGAAACCGCGGGGCGCAGCTAGTAATTAAAGTAATTGACACAATCAAAAGGCTCACTGCTACAACTTGCTGAGCTAGAAATCCTACATCTGTTTTTCTGTCCTTTTTAGGGTTCCGTAGTACCCGTTACAAGGGACCATTATTAGTCCGTCATGTCCGTCTATCTGTTTAAATCATTTACAGTCTAATTACTTCCAAAAGTAGTATTAATAGTAAGTAGGTAAGTATTTAAAAGCATAATAGTCTATTTATAATTTACACTGTCTGGCAATTCTTTGCCTTTGTTTTGCAACGCCCTACTGTGCCAGGGTACTCATATACTTTATAATTGACCGAGTGAAGCGAAGGTCTCAGAGTTTACTGGGACAAATCGGCATTTGTATGTATGTTATATTTGTCCGATGATAACTTGCGAACCGTCGATCCGATCTTCATGACATTTTGTAGGCAAGTAGTTCATTTCAATAAAAAATTTAAGTTCGAATATGAGCTGAATCGGTCAAGCGGTTGTGAAGATACAGAGGTAGCGAGGTCTCAGTTCGCCGCGAACTATAACTATAACATACAAACATACATACAAATGCCGATTTGCCCCAGTAAACTCTGAGACCTTCGCTTCGTTCGGTCAATAAATAAAAAAAGTTTAAGCCTACATTCGTGCAAAATTAGTCTGAATTCAGATCTCAAGTTTAAAAAGTATTATTTTTTTGTATAATTAGGGTATTAACCCGCCGAGCCGTTGTAAGTTGAAAAATGTCGTTCAGTGTGTCAGTCTAACGGGAAGGCCTTTTTTCAGCAGCGGACGTCTTCAGGCTGTTGATGATGATGAAGTCTCAGTACAAGGCGAGCCACTATTATCCTCGTATCGATAAAGTGAGGCCATGGAGTGGACGCGTCAACATACTCTAGCGAGTCAACATCTTGTAGAGGTGTTAAAAGCCCTTATAAGAATGTGGAGTAGAGATGTAGCCTTGCTCTATATTATTGTGTTAATTGAGCTTTGAAGACGTCTCTATCAACCGATACATAAAGGTGATTCTTTTACCGAAACAGAAAATTGAGGATGCCCCCGTAAATAGAGTACAAACCATAACAAAAAAAAAGAAAAAAAAAAAAAGACGAGGTATGGTGTGATGCCCAACTCTTAATATATAATAATATTTTTTTATTTTTTTTTATGTTACTCGGTGAAGAAACGAGCAAGTCAGTGCCACCCAGAATTTTGAACTTGACAGTTCAAAACTATGCGCGGCAATGCACTGCGCTCGTCATCCTGAGATTTTAGATGTAAAATCTCTGTATGCACAGTAATTACGCTGGAAACATTGCCCTTCAATCCGGAACACAGTAATGCTTGCACACTACTGCTTGGCGGTTGAATAACTAAAGGCGTGGTACTTCCCCAGGCAGACTCTGCAAGAGAGCCCTTCCACTATAAATTGTTGTGGTAGGTACAAGTTACAAGTTACAAGTTGTAATAATTCGACCTATTTATTTATTTATTTATTTCATTAGTACGGTATTAAACCAATTACACTAACTACATTATAATTAAGATACAAAATAATAGATGGTATTCTATTCTAATGTTTTCAGTGAAAGTACTGAGCATGAAGATTAGATCTAATAAATGTCTCCGGGTTACGAGCGCAGTGCATTGCTAAAAAGGTGTTTTTTGAAGTTTTTTCGGGAACGTGAAGACGTCATGCGCGTCATTGTATTATTTCCCAAATCGTGTCGTATTTCAAGTTTTAAGAGGATAGTCCTGCCACGAGGTTTTAGCTTTATCACTTTCAGTGCCTATAACAACATAGATATTGCGATATTTAAAAAAAAAACAAACATTAAAGCATAGTTTTCCTCGGTGTAGATAACATATTAAAAAATCATCGAAATCGGATAACATTTAGGTGTGGATATCAGTCTAAGTGTATATGTGTAATAAGTTTTCGACGAAAAATATATTTTTCCGGACAAGCTTTCATAAAGTCCGTTATTGGTACTGTAAGCTGATAATAATGTGTCCAAGCTCCATCAACCTACTGTTAGTTACTGAGGAATTCCGTTTTCCACCTTCCACCTCCATCATCAGATCAGCTCGCTCTCAAAATGTTGTATCGTCATCGAATCTTGACCAGCGTGCAAAATTTCAACTCAATTGCAGAACTGGGCTAAAATTCAGTTTCAAGATTTGAACCAAACATACATAGAAGCTTGTAAAAACAGCCCGTAGATATTAAGTATAAAAGACTAGTTGTTACCCGTGACTTCGTTCGCGTGGACATAAAAATGTATCCTATGTCCGTCTTTGTGACTACAGTAATTCCTTATCAAATTTTGTCAAGTCTTGTTCAGCCGTGATAACGCGACAAACATCCAGACAGAGAACAAAGTTATTTCCTATAGTTCGCTAGATGGCGTTGATCGATTTTTGTGCTTTTTTGACGTTATGTATGGACTGACAGTAGTAATGTAGGGAGTTCTGAATCGCGCAAACAAAGTTGAACGTATTCATTTTTCTACCTCTAAACTTTATTGGTCCTGACACGACTGCGGTTATATTCCCCTGATTTATATATTAGTTAGGATAAAGAAAATCAGACATCGAACAACCTTTCCCCAGTCTCCCCTTCACGCACGGTCTCGTTGAATACACACGTAAATGTATTTATCCAACCGCGGTGGTCTGTTTACTTTCCCCGTCACCTTATTAATTTGGAGCCACGCGAGTTCAAGTGTAAAACTGGGCTTTTAACGTCCTATTCATGTTTACTGATGTTTGACGCAGTTGACGCCGTCACATGGTCCTCCACATACAACGAGATGTACTTACCTACCGATACATACATACTTTATATTGTTTTGATGTCATATAATTTATTGCAATGTACTTGTAATTTGGAAATAAATAAATTTGAAATTTAAAATACTAGTCTTCATAATCCTTTGTAATCCTAACTAATACTAGTAGTTCGCACCGAACTGGGACCTCGCGACCCCTATATCTTCACAACCCCTGGACCGATTCAGCTCATATTCGAACTTAAAAATTGCATTGAAATGAACTACTTGCCTACAAAATTTCATGAAGTTCGGATCAACGGTTCGCAAGTTATCATCGGACAAATATACACACAAACATACAAACATACATACAAGTGCCGATTTGTTGCAGTAAACTCTGAGACCTTCGCTTCGCTCGGTCAATTATAATTCAGAGGAATATAGCCGTAGTCGTATCAGGACCAATAAAGCTTCGAGGTATGAAAATGAATCCGTTCGTCTCGAATAAAAAACTTCGCGCGCGATTCAGAACTCCCTACATTACAACTGTCAGTCCATACAAAACGTCAAAAACTGCACAAAAATGATAAACGCCATCTAGCGAACTATAAGAAGTAATTTTATCTCTCTGCCTGGATGTTCGTCGCGTGATCACGGTTAAACGGCTGAACGGATCTTGATAAAATTTGATAAGGAGTTACTGTATATATCACAAAGACGGACATATTATACTTTTTTATGTCTAACGAAGTCGCGGGTAACAACTAGTAAATGAAGATGGATTTTGATAAAAACGGGACCAATCTGGAAGTGCCTCCCTGCAAATTAAAAAAAAAAACAAATCGGTTCATAAAACACAGAGTTCTGAGGTAACAAATATAAAAAAAAAACAGTCTACTTGGGAACCTCCTCCTGTTTTTGGAAGACGGTTAAATATAACATGAATCATACACCAACCTCGCCGGCGTGGTCGAAGAATCCTAAAATCTGTCAGCAATTCGGTTAGATTCTATCCAAATAATCAAACAGGATAACAATCAACCTTCTGGAAGCACTAGAGCAGACTCCTTCTGGGGAGCCAGGGCAAGTCTGATATCCCTCATCCAGGTGACGGCCCAACCTGGGTTCGTACCGCAGCGGAGGCGTACGTTCCGTTGCGCTATTCGCCCGATTTCAACGCTATCTGCGTCTGCCACAAGTCCGGTAAAGCCTAGAGGCCATTACTGGCCAGAAGAAAACTCATCAAAAAAAAAACATGAATATTGCTTTAAAATATATTTAAAACATTGGCAATGGTATTCTGCAGATGACTGACTATTTTTAAATTTTCACACAGTGATTTTAAGTCTTCAAAAATGTTTAAAATTAATATGAGAAAGAAATAGCTCTGACCGCAGCGAGTACATAGGATGGCAGACTTTTTCCTGTACTAACGCGAGTTTATAAATAAATATAAATATCTGGGACATTTTTGCACACACGGTCATCTGACCCCAAACTAAGCAAAGCTTGTAATATGGCTGCCAGAGACTGATATACGTACATAGATGTTTTTTAAATACATACTTATATAGATATTAACACCCAGACATAGAACAAACACAAATATTCGTCACATGAATGTTTGTCCTAGAAGGGAATCAAACACACGCCCCCGAACACAGAAGGTAGGTTCACTACCAACTGAACCACAGTTTATGTCAGATCCCTAGCTATAGGTATATGACATGGCGCACATTGGTCTATTTTCAGAATATATGCAACACTTGGCGATATAGTCCTTGACTCACAAGATATATTGCAATATTACTAACGCGAGTTTATGTCAGATCCCTAGCTAAAGGTATATGACATGGCGCACATTGGTCTATTTTCAGAATATATGCAACACTTGGCGATATAACCCTTGACTCACAAGATATATTGCAATATTACTAACGCGAGTTTATGTCAGATCCCTAGCTAAAGGTATATGACATGGCGCACATTGGTCTATTTTCAGAATATATGCAACACTTGGCGATATAACCCTTGACTCACGAGATATATTGCAATATTTGGCGACAACAAAAAGTTTTCGTCGCTAACTCGACCTTAGTATGAGTAATGCAATATTCTTTATTTACAAAAATAAGCAACTTAGCAGTATATTTTCACCGAAACTTTACTTACTCTACGTTGACAACAAATTTTAAATTATATTTTAAATAAAAACAGAAAATCAACAATATAAAATTTAGACAATAAAAAAAAAAAAAATATAACAAAGGCGCGAAACAATAAAATAAAACTATAGGTACTTATTATGTAAAAATTGTAAGTAAGTCTTTTTAAAAACGGTTTAACATTAACAGGATAGGCTCTGGGCAAACCACCCAGTATTTTTGGCCTTTACATCCATGTGATTCACAGGTGATATACATAATTACATCGGTATACAGTATACCTTTCATAAACTTTGAAAGAAGTAATCCATCAAATAACCGAGCAAACAAACGGGAAGGAAAACTGAAGATAACGATATCACTGATAAACATAAACAAGGGAAGCTTTGTTATATAAATACCTACTTATTTATAACCGACTAGCTGTGCCCAGCAGTTTCACACGTTTCTACAGAAACCGATTTTTTTTTTGGGACAAAAAGTAGCCTATATCCAGGGTATAAGCTACCTCCACACCAAATTTCATTCAAATCCGTTCAGCTGTTACAGAGTTGAACGGGAACAAACATACTTACACACTTACACACAAACTTTTGCATTTATAATATTAGTGTGATTTAGTGTACGTAAATCTTACAAACTAAATGTACAAGTACCATAAATAAATACATCAGCCACTTCACGAAATTATACATTCTGAATGTTTGACATGTTGATGAAAATCCCAAAATCGCTATACGCATGCTTGTAATATTTGAGGAGTTCCCTCAATTCCTAATGGATCCCATTATCAAAACTAGATTCTGATAAAAATGGGACCAATATGGAAGTACATCCTTTGAAATATTTTTTTGGAAGTCGGTTAAAAAGACAAAAACAAAAAACCCTACTTGAAAATTTTGCCTATATCACTAAAGAGAAATATGCTAAAGAGAAATCCAACGAGTCCTCACTCGTCATAATGGGTCAAGCCGTTTGATTCCTTTCGTCGGATTCCACTTTTTTTTTCTCTATTGTCTATTGTCGATGATGAAATCGGTAACATTGCCCACACGACATATTGATCAGATAGAAACCGAACAATATTTGTAGATAATAAATGTGTGTTTAATTTTCTGTTTTATTAAAGCCCGGGGCAACTTTCAAATTATTGATTTGGTGTGTTGATGGAACTAAAGTAGTTGTATAAGCGATTTTGATACTTTCATGATTTTTATAACTACATCTTCTGCACCAGCCCTTAAACATCCCACAGCTGAGATCTCGGCCTACCCTTGAAATGTCCACGCTTGCCCGTTGTAGGTTGGCGGATTCACATATGCCATAGAATTTCTTCACCGAATAGCCATTGATATATCCGTACGTAAGTTGCGCAGAACTCATTGGTTCGGGCCCGTACGGATTCGAACCCACGACCATGGATGTGAGGCGAGTGATGGTTATCCTTCTTTAGAAGGATAAGTCATTTTTGCATTGCATGCTATGAACCCTGGGAATATTCACTATGCCACCCGATTAATCCACGGCTTGCAAGAATATTGACGTGTCTTGCCACGCAAGTATCAAACACGTTCGTGTTTCAACAATGCTAATCGTATAATATAATTATAATGCAGAGTGTAAGTACATGTGATAATGGAATGATGGATGCTCGTCGCGCCACGCCGCGTGGGACGTCAGGTATGGGAGGTAAAGTAAGAGTTAAAAGCAATAAGTATTATGTTTTTTTAATCTAATTTTTTTGTTTCTGTGTACAATTTTTTTTTTTCCCATAAATTAACATTTGTCTACTGTCTAATTATCTATGTTCTATTTCTTTGGCACTGGGACGTCATAAGGTTTTGACAGTAGTTTTGGCGGGAACCTGAAGAAGTTATGTAGTGTCATCATGGATTCGTCTAAGAGTGTCATTGTATTATTATTATCTTATATTTTGGCTAAACACAAACTGTATTTAGCAAATGTCAAGTTTGATATTTTCAAGTATAGCAAAGTATTTTAAAAATAAAAACAAGCCTCAGTCATAGCACTAGTCAACCCAAGTCACTAGTCAGCTGGCTTTGATGTGAAAAAAACATCGTGAAGAAACCTGCATATTTCCGGAGAAGAAATTCGATGGCGTACATGAAACCGCACTGGGTCAGCGTGGTGGATATGGCCCAATCATCATTAGAAGGTAGGCCGATATCCCAGCAGCGGGATGTTCAAAGGCTGATGCAGAAGTGATAGTTCCTGGATGCATCTATGAAGTAAGCATTCATGTCGTCGGGTGTTAGGATTCGACCAACAAACAAATCCAAGGTCTAAATCTAGCTATGTTAGAACAGCACAGAATGCATCATGCCAATAAGATCCAGGCTATCCTCTATGACCTATCTAAAACCTATAACAGACTAATGGACGATCGTATGGGGTCTGTGACGTCACAGGAAGCCATAAACTACTCCGCGAGCTCTCGGCGAATTTCGGCGGGACATGGCATGAATGTGTTATTAGGTAGATGGGTTGGCGAGAATCGGTGGTTGGGTCACCTATTTCTACCAGACTGCCTAAGAAGGAGGGTGGGGTGTTTGCAATGATATTTTACTAGAGATACGATTACTGACCGCGCGAATCTGTCCTTTCGGACAGATTTCAATATAGCTATCTTTTTTACTCTCTGACTTTTCGCATCTTCTTTCGCACTGTTTGACACAGACTGCAGCGGAGCCAAATTCAGACCGCCATTTTGATGGTAAAATCTTAAGTAAAACATCATTGGATGTTTGAAGTGTGTATGTGTGTATGTGTTTAATTCTTAACGCTTTTTGTATCTTAATTGTAATGTAGTTAGTGTAATTGGTTTAATACCGTACTAATGAAATAAATAAATAATTAAATTGTTCCTTTATTACCTCCTGTAGCCTAAAACGCCTGGCCGATTTTTACGAAGATGTGAGTCCTCACTACATTTTGCAGTCGGCTTTTTTTTAAATAATAATAATTGTTAGTTTGATACCTATGGCTCAAAAGTATCATGGTTTTCTAGACACAGGGAATCCTAGTGGGGAGCTGTAAGTGTGTTTTTTTTATAACTTGTAACGGCAAAGAGCTCTTACAGACCTGCAAATCTGCGCTTGTTAGCTTGAGATATTAGATGTAAAATCTCTGTATGCCCAGTGATTACGCTGGAAGCATTGCCCTGCAATCCGGAACACAGTAATGTTGGCACACTACTGCTTGGCGGTAACTGGCAAAAGTGTGTTACTTCTCCAGGACTCTGCAGAAGAGTGCTACCACTACTAAACAAATTCACTACATGAAAAAAAATCTAATAATCATATTTTAAGTAAGGACGAGCTTCAGTTAGGGGTTGATTTTGAAAATAAAAAAACGTTGTGCTCCCTTAATACCGCCACCATAATTATGAAACAGTCCTGAACATCTTGTGTCTTTTTTCACCTCTACATTCCGTTTTCAACTGTTTTGTTTTCGCGTCAACGTGACAAAGATAGAATGTAGATCCGTCTCATTCTGGCGGGATGAAAACGATGGACAAAATTGTATCCCCCTCACGTGCTAGTCCTGCTGGTTAAGGCTGCGCGTTGATGTCAGTCAGTGACAGGAGCTTTGTATGTAGATATTCGACATCGGCCAATTCTCCCCAACCCAACCTTCTATTCGAGTGGTACAATAAGTTTTGCATATTAACTGACTGGCTTCCTACTCCGAAATTACTTTACATCGATGTTCAAATCATGACTGTGTTATCTATATCCGGGTGGTCCGATATTTGCTTGACTGTATTATGCTAACTCCTAACAACTCTGTATCTCTGTCTCTATATGCATCAGTGTCTCTTTGTCTCTCTCTTGCTCTGTCTTTTTGTATCTCTGTCTCTGTGTCTGGGTGTTTGTCGCGTTGTCACAGCTAAACGGCTGAACGGATCGACCTGTTTTTTTTGCATTTATATAGCTTAAGGTACAGACACGGATATAAGCTACTTTTTTTAGGACCATGCGAACGAAATCGCAGGTAACAGTTATAATTATAAATACAATAATTACTGAAAAGGGTGTGGTTCTTCACCGGGAGGACTTGCAAAAGAGTCCTACCACTAGAAAAACACAGACATTGGTCTATCTAGGAATAACTCAGCCCGTTCAATACCGTCGGCGCACGATGGCGTAACTGCACTATCAGGTCTATTTTCAGGATAAATACAACACTTGGAGATACTACCCTTAAGTCACCAGATAACAAGTATTTTTTTCATCAGTTCCACTTCACCGCTTGACTTGTTGAAGAAAATCCCAAAATCGCTATTTGCATGTCTCATAATATTTGAGGAGTTCCTTCAATTCCTAATGGATCCCTTTATCAAAAATAGATTTTCAAAAAATGGGGCCAATCTGGAAGTACATCCTTTCAAATAAAAAAGTAATTTTCCAAATTGATTAATAAATGATGGAGTTCTGAGGAAAAAAACAATTTAAAAAAAAACTACCGAATTGAGAATATTTTTTTTGACGTCGATTTAAAAAGATTTTCATCGCTAGCTCTGGCGGTTCCTTAGTACGAACCTTTTCAAAAAAGTTTTTACTCTAAAAAAGAGACAGAAATTAACCAGTAGCTTCAGTAATTCAAGTTGCATTTTTAAATGGTACAATTTCGGGGATATCTCGTAAAGTAAGAAACGTAAAACCGACAATAAATTTTACGTATTGCCAAGTCAGAGAGATTTTACGGATCTCGAGGGATTGACGATCGTGACAAAAATAACGAACAATTCGAATAATGTTTACATCGAATCATTCGAATGATTAATTAAATTTTGATTAGGTTCAGGTGAAGCATTTCGAATAACTTTAGTCGACGGCTCTTAGCTTAGTTTGCATTATGAGCACGGTTTAATTTAAATATCTGACCTGGGTGTGGGTATTGTCCGTGTATTTTGTTAGTGTATTTCATGGCATCCCTAAAACAAGTATATCGTCTCTCCCTTCTTTACTTTATTTGAATGATTTTCATAGCCTAAATGATACATTTCTTAAAAATTGCCTTTTATTTTATTTTTATCATTTTTTTTTAACATGTTAGTCAAATCTTCAGTGAAAATGATGACGAAAGACTGATTGTATCAAATAGCAATCGTACTATAACAGATTTGTAAAATATAATTATTTTGTGTATATATATAAAACTATATATATATATTTTAAAACAACGATAGTTTTGTTATATTTTTTTTGTTTCTATTTGTATTTATATTTATTTATACGCGCCAACCGGTAGTGAGCTCAAAAGTTTGAGTTATCTACAGACCTTTAATGGTCTCTGGATAATCCAACTGTTATTTTCATGTAGTAGGCTAAGTAGTTTAGGTAGTCCTAGTTTGCATGTATTTTGCTTAGTAGATAAAGACATTTGTGTATTTTTTTTTAATGCGAATAAAATAAAATTGTTAAAAAAACCAGTGAAAATTAAACATAATGAATAAAAAAAATATTCATAAAGGTCATTGTGTCAAAAATTATTTTTGTATAACTTAGATTCATTACAATACATAATCTGAAAAAATTAATCGAATTATTTAATGTTTTTCGAATCACCATTCGAATCAAATTTTCCGTTCTACCTCGAGAGAACGCTGGATTGCTGTATTGTTCCCGAAATTGGTTTTTTCATGTTGAACATCAATTCGGCGTCGATTTTTGAATTACGCGTCATTGTGGTGCAGTTAATTTTCAAAACGGCGGCTTTTGTGTTTTTGTTTATGGAGATTGTTCATTGGATTTCCTTGAAACTCATTGATCAAAGTTGTAACCTACTGAGGTATGAATAATAATTTATTGCAGTCGGGTTTTTATCTTCTTTTAATGATGTTACTTGAAGCAAAATAATAAAAAAAAAATTGGTAAACTTAAAAAATAATGTATAAACCGTTAAATAACATATTTGTAGCGTGGAGTTTGCTGCACCTGCCCTCAGCCCTTTCTTATGGGGCCACGTGCGCAGGCGACGCTGCAAGGACTCGAGTCACCGCGCGCGCAGGCGCGTGGACTCTAGCAGTCAGTGTTGTCAACTTATCGGATTTCTCGTCATATCTAGCGAATTTGGGTACGTTGAAAACAGGAAAACACTTTGTAATGGCTGACGGGATATTTAATTAAAGAAAAAACTCCCTTCAGCCAAAAATTACTATAACATTTTTCAAATGCATGGTGAAGGCCTCGCTACATTACCTGACCTGACATCGTGCGAAAGGGACAGCTAGACTTGAATTTCTAAGGATAAAAAGAAACGAACTACTAAGTTTATAGCTTCTCTCTTTCGCTCCCCAGAAACTCACGTATATAATATTTAATAATATTAAAGTGGTTATATACCACTTTAAGAACGAATTATTAACGAATTATTTCGTAATAGGCAATAAGGTCGGTCTAAGACGTGTTTATTGTAGTATAGAAACTCTACAAAGCTTAAGAACGTGCTTACATTATTCTCAATAATTTACACATTATATACTATACTCAAAGTTGATGAATACTGAATATAAGTTGTTGTTACAATCATAAATTTATTTTATCGCTCTCAAACACTGTTATGTTTGAGAGTGTTCAGTATATGTTCCATGACTTTAATTATACAAATCTTCTGCTTTCCATGAGAATCAAATATGTCGGAAAAAATATTTTTAACGGATCTTTGACGGAAAAACACAACGAAATTGGCGGATTTTAAAAAATCTCGTTGGCAGCACTGCAGTCGTCCACCGGCTAAGGGCAGTCCACGCTCTCGCGAAGCTCTCTCTATTTTGTAATAATTTTGTTTTAACTAAATGTTAACCTTCATGTTTATAGACTATAGTTCAATTATCGTGCACTGAACCTACTTTAATTTTAACCTGAGAACCTAGCCCCGTGATGAAGTGTGAAGCAGCCTACACATCATCATTATCAATATACGTTCATTTTGAAAGCTCACACTAATATAACTAGTAGTTCGCACCGAACTGAGACCTCACGACCCCTATATCTTCACAACCCATCGACCGATTTAGCTCATATTTGAACTTAAAATTTTTATTGAAATGAACTACTTGCCTACAAAATTTCATGAAGATCGGATCAACGGTTCGCAAGTTGTCATCGGACAAATATACACACAAACATAAAAACATAGATACAAAAGCCGATTTGTCCCAGTAAACTCTGAGACCTTCGCTTCGCTCGGTCAAAAAGAGCTAAAATTACAACCAAAATTACGTTATTTACGTTCTCTACATAATTTAACCTCTAACAATGCTGTCAAATACATTTAAAAAACCAATAACAAATTTAACAGTCACATCAAAAATTTAATCCATATAATATTATGTCTATTATAATACCCATACGTTCGATTATGTACATTATAATGGCCATAAGCCCGATTATGTACATTGTAATACCCGATTAAATCAGAATTAAAGAAACGCCATCAATTTTTATAACCGCTTTGATGGTATTTTTAGAGGTTTTCGTATATTGGAAATATGCGATGTTATTGGTCGTAAACGGTTTAGCCTTTTTGACAATAGTCCACTCCCACTAGAAAGTTTTATGTCATAGAGTTCGTGGAGAGAATAATATTTCGGTTTTTTTGTTGTAGTAGTAGGACTCTTGCAGTTATTCAACCGCCAAGCAGTAGTCTACTGCATCAGGCTTTTAACATCCCACTGCTGAGATATCGGCCTTTGTTCGAAGGGTGATTGGGCCATATCCTCCACCCTGGCCCAGTGCGGGCTGGCGGATATACATACGCCATCGAATTTCTTCTCCGGAAATATGCAGGTTTTCTCACGATGTATTCCTTCACCGAAAAGCCAGTGGTATATCCGTAGTTCCAAAGAACTCATAGGTACGCGTGTCCGAATATAAGGCGAGCGTGCTGACACTGAGCTACTACGACTTCAAGCAGTAGTGTGCAGTGCAATACATAACCGAGGTCCGGATTGAACAGAAAAGTTTTCAGTGAAATTACTGGGCATCGTGAGATTATAATATTATATCAAATTGACGTGCGCAATGCTGTGCCGCGCAGAGTATTCCTGTTGAAGTAGTTAGAAAATAAGTTAGAGAGCACCGTCACTAGCATTAGGTGATTTTGTGGTCAAACGCCTAGCCTGCCATAAATAAAAAGTTCCTAACTACGGCAAAGATTTTTTAAAGAAGTATTTACGCAGGATAATTTCTGCAGGTTTTTCTTAAAATTAAAAACAAGTGCTCTAATTATCCGACATGACACCCCACTTCACACCACCAAAATAAACTTATTACCCGACCGTTTTATATTAATTTCAAATTACCCATAAAGACATGGTCCCTGGTCATTATAACGCTATCAGAACATAATCGTAAGTCTTAATTACCAATTGTTTTGTCATAATTACAATATGGATGTAAGGTAGCGATTTAGTGATAGGAGTAGCGTTGAGCGGAATCTGTATGAGTCTGCATCATCCTTTAAAGATCCCATTGCTTGTAAATTAGGCCTACCCTCAAAGGGTGATTAGGCCATATCCTCGCAAGCCCAGTGCGGGTTTGGTGGCTATTCGAGTATCCGAGGTAAAAAGCGATTCACGGTTATTGCTGTTCAATATAAAAGTTAGTAAAGTAAGTATTATTGACCGAGCGAAGCGAAGGTCTCAGAGTTTACTGGGACAAATCGGCAATTGTATGTATGTTAGTGTGTATATTTGTCCGATGATAACTTGCGAACCATTGATCCGATCTTCATGAAATTTAGGCAAGTAGTTCATTTTAATACAACTTTTAAGTTCGAATATGAGCTGAATCGGTCCAGGGGTTGTGAAGATATAGGGGTCGCGAGGTCTCGGTTCGGCGCGAACTACTAGTTATTAAAAGAAGAAGAAAACCGACTGTCACTTCGGACGCAAAGCGGAATCCAACGACTCATCAATCTCAAAAAAATATATCACACCCTATTTTTGTATTCTGGAAGCTAAGAAACCGCGTAAGTGAGGTGATACATGTATTTTTCTTGCCATTAACTCTATAGAAATAACAAAATATCGACTCATTATAATAGGTTGTATTTCTTTCGCCCTTTTTCATTCTACATTTTAACTTAGAAATAGGGAGAAATATTATTCAGTTCAGAGAAATAGTTCAAATAAAAATACTGTTATGATTTTTTTTCTTATTATAAATTATTTTGTTAATAAGGCAATTATAATTTACACCTTAGTATCTTAAATCGCTACCTCTCATGACAGTGCTCGCAGCCGAAGGGCTCTGATTTGCATACTGGTCACATTAAGCATACGACAAGCGCTTATTTATGACTCGGCCACTGTTTAAGCGGTTTGTGCCCTCAAGGCATAAACTAGGGCATAAACTAGGGCACAAAAAGAGAAGAGCATACCCTTCAGTGATTGCTTGCTTTAATTGGCTTAGTGGCGAGCCCTAACCTAACGAGTGGCCCATGAGTGGCCTAACGATCGTTGTTGACTGAACACGCCCTGCGGCAATTTTTCAGTTTTCCGAGGTCAAAATAATCACTCCTTTTCACGACGCTTACTCACTATTTCATTTCCAAATTTCGTCATCGTTGCAACGATTATTATACCTACTTATCCCTGTCGTGATCTTACCTATTTTTAAGATCTGATATAATTATACTAACACACTTTGCACAATAAAATATTCTGATTCTGATTCTGTTTTTGTGGTATATGTTAGCACTAGACGCTACCCGCGACTTCGTTCGCGTGGATCTACAAAATAAGAGTAGCTCATAAGCTGCTCTTTTTTCTCCGACCCTTAAGCTATATCTATGCAAATTCAGGTCGACCCGTTCAGCGACAAACACCCAGACAGAGAGACAGAGAGGCAGAGAAAAAAGACAGACAGAGAAACAGAGTTAGGTTAACTTTCACTTATAATATTAATTACAATACAATACAATATAACTTTATTAGACACCGAAAATGCAATTAAAGTTAAACTAAACAATAATGAAATATCCGGCAGAATGATGGGCAGCCTTATCGCATAAAGCGATTTCTTCCAGATATCTTCTTCGGTGACGTACATAAATTCACGTAAATATCTGCAACATTAATTATAAATAAATGCAATAAATATGATATACGTACATACAATAAATACACAACATAAACACTGTATACATTCTATTAATAACAATACATATACTTACCAATTAACACGTAAAAAGATGTTTATACATGGGGTTCTTGAAAATAAGAACAGACTTAGCCTGATGGTTGCAGGCAGCTCGTTCCAGAGCAGGACAGCTTCACAATGAATAAGTATTTAATTAGGATTAGGATGTATGTTTGTGTGTTCCTTCGTATATTAATATCTCCTGTAGCCTAAGAACTTGACCGATTTTGACTTGACACGGGCTACACTTTGCAGTCGGGGTTTTTGTTTTTCTACTAATAACAATAGGTACTAGTATACGTACCTATAATTATTATCTAAATTAGTCGAATGTGGCAGCAAGATAATTATCTTGATCAGTTAATTATCTTTCAGGTATAATTGCGTCGTTCAGTTTAATAACGCAATATATTTCTGTTGATCGTAACTCATGTGATTTTAACGTTTCTACGTTTATATCCAGAGTTGTGAGTTCGTACTGACTGACAAAATGGTTATTTATGGTACTAAGGGGGTACTATCGGTGGGGAAGTCGGATCGAGTTCAGTTGGAAGTCGAATGGAAGTCACTTGGAAGTTGTGATGAGCTGTGAGTTGGTACACTGAGTGAGCTAGCATATTTTTATGCCGATTTCTGTGTATAAATTTAAATATAACATGTAATAGGTAAGTAGTTACACTCAGCTGCAGTTTTTTACTCTTAAAATTCAACATTTGACATTAAAATAAATAAATCAATATTGGTGGACGTTTTTCACACAGCGCCATCTAGCCCCAAACTAAGCAAGCTTATACTATGGGTACCAGCTAACTGATTCTATAATACATAAATACATAGCATACATAGAAACATCCAGACAAAGAAAAAACATCCACATTCATCACAAAAATGTTTCTCCTGGGTGGGAAATGCGAAACCTTTTGTGTAAGTATGTGTTTGTTCCCGTTCAAGTCTGTAACAGGTAACTGTAACAGGTCTGTAACTGATTTGAATGAAATTTGGTATGGAGGTAGCTTACACCCTGGATTAACACATAGCTACTTTTTGTCCCGGAAAATTATTCGATTTCTGTAGAATAGCGGGTGAAACGGGGTGCAACTAGTATTAAATAAGGTATAAGGTAAAGTTTTACTATGAAAACTGACGTGGTTTTGATACATTTTGTTTTAATAAAACGGGAATACTCACGTTAAATTGAGTTGGAATAACCGACTCAATTTAACGTGAGTATTCCCATTTTTATTAAAACAAAAAATATAAGGTAAAGTATTCGATTTCGATGTCTTATTTTGTTTATTGTTTAAACGAAGAGGCTAATGATAAAAACTAAACCTATATGAATCTATTAACAAAAACATTTAAAAAATAAAAATCTATTCTGAGGGTTTCTTTTTTTCAAATAATTTCTTCCCAAAAGGCAAATCAGAAATCAGAAATATTTATTGGTCATAAATAACATTAAATATTACAGGCAAGTAACTATTATAAAAAATACTTAAGTTTAGAATTAAATTTCAATATATCATCCGAATCATTACTAAAATTTATAAATGCGAAAGTAACTCTGTCTCTCTGTCTGGTTGTTTGTCGCGTTTTCACGGCTAATGGGCTGAACGGATCGACCTGAATTTTTACATAACAGCGTAAGGATCGGAGACGGACATAGCCGTAACAGTTAGATAGAATAAATGTTTGTGTTTGTCATTCGAGTTCGAGCTATTGATAAAGTTCTCGCACCAACAGTAGCACCCCCAGCTCTTTATTATTTACGACGAAAGATATAAAATATCTTGAAAATATAATTGTAGGTGTCGACTTCGCCCGGATTGGGGCTAATTTTTTTATTTTACGTTTTAAACATTCTGACTTATGTCTGTTGCAACTGCATCCTTTAATTTTACGAAATATGGGAGTGGTAAGTTTTTATTTATGTTCCAGATTGTATTTCAAGGTGAATCGTTTTTTTATGGAAAGGTTTTGGTTCTTTGTTGGTGAGGCTGCCTAACTTCGCTGATCTGTTGGGACCGTTGAAAAATTGTATTTTGTGAAGCAATCACTCCTATCCATTGTCTGCATGTACACAAAATCTGCATAACGACTTCATAACTAAAAAAGTTGTAAAATATTTTTCAATAACCCTCAGTTATTGTGTGCAGAACGTGTGTTCGAATCCTAACAATGACCTGTGCTATCGCTGAGGACATCGTGAGGAAGCCATACCATGGTGGTGGTACTTCTGGTACTAGACGCTACCACACGAGAGTTAAAAATACAGAAAGAAACAGAAAATACAGAAATATTTATTTCGTAACAAAAAAATACAGACACACAAAAGAAACATAATAATGAATTAAATAAACACGTAATAGACAGGAAGTGTACCTATATATTTGTCACGAAACCGGCCCCAACTCAGCGTAAGCTGGCTGTAAACAACCAGCGCTGGTATTCTGTTGGGACCGGCAGGTGACGTCACGCGCGGTACGATGCATTTGTGTGCGAAAATGTGCAGCGGAAAAAGAAAAATAGGGGGTACATAAATAAACTTTAAGCAACATAAAATACTGGTTTGAACAAATCTTTAAAATATCAACAACAAAATCTAACGAGCATTAAAAAAGTACAAGTGAGTATCTGTTAATTAAATAAATTTAGCACAATAAACGCTAAAATTACTTTAATTGAGATTAAATTGCACTGGTGTCATTCCTTAAACTTTCCTCAGTCTTTTGATGCAAGAATATATATTTCTTAAGTTTAACTCTAAACCCGTAAATACTTTGCAGGTTCCTTATAGGTGGCGGGATGTTATTCCAACACTTAGTCGCAGCATATCGAAAACTGCCTCTGAAGGCGGCTGAGCTATGTCGCTCCGTCCTGAGCTGCGACAGCTTCGAACATGCTCGGACCGAGTGAGGATTACGACTCTGTTTCCAAGATAACTTATCGTACAGATAACTCGGAGTTTTGTATTTCACAACACCAAACAGAAGACATGCCATGTGAATTTTACGACGATGCATCATCTTCAATAGGAAATGCTTATTCAAATACGGGGTTACATGTGACCTAAACGGTATTTCAAAGCAAAATCGTGCACAGGCATTCTGAACTCTTTGTATGAGCTTTTTAGTTTTGGCTAGCAGCCGTGGACCATATACCGCATCCAAATAATTTAATTTTGACAAAATTAATGATTCCACCAGTTGTATTCGTAGCTCCTCCCTTAAGTACGGTCTCACACGATATAGAACCTTCAATTTATAAAAACAACTTTTAACACAGTTTACTATGTGTTTCTCATATCGCAGTTCGTAGTCCATATGTAAGCCTAGGTTTCGCGCTTCGTAAACACGCTCTATGGGTTCACCCATAAGCAAAACATTTCCAGATGGGCTGAGATTATTTAAGTGATGCTTACTACCAAAGACGATGTATTTCGTTTTGACTGGGTTAAGCAGTAGGCAGTTATCGGTGGCCCATGAAGATATTCTCTCGAGATCCTTGTTAAGTTTGATAATAGCGCTATCAATGTCGGACGGCTTGCATGATATATATACCTGTATATCATCCGCGTATATATGAAATTTACAATCTTTGATATGAGAAGTAACATCAGCAGAGTACAAAGTAAAGAGGATAGGTCCCGCAATGGACCCTTGAGGCACCCCTCTTTTCACAGCTAGTTTGTCTGATACTGAAATCGACCCATCCGCTTGACTGATCTTTACAGATTGAGAGCGATCAGTAAGGTAGCTATCGAACCATTGTATGGCATCGTCATCGAAACCATAAAATCTGCATTTAGATAAAAGAAGATTTACATTTAAAGAGTCAAACGCCCTAGAAAAGTCTAGTAATACCAGTATAGTACACATTCCATCATCTTGCGCACTGAGTATGTTGTCCGTGACATCAAGCAAAGCGGTTGTGGTGCTACGACCTTTCCTGAACCCTGACTGTACTTCAGGCAAAATACAATTTTTTTCCAAAAATTCTGTCAACTGCGCACATACAGCCTTTTCCAAAATCTTAGACAAGCAAGGCAGAACGCTTATGGGTCTAAGATCTTTTAAGTCAACAGGATTAGTATTTTTTGGTAGCGGTCTAACAATAGCATGTTTCCACACATGGGGGAACGTATTAGTCTCAATAGAAGTATTAATAAGTGCTAGTATGGTATCAATTGTATATGGAAACGTCATTACTAGCATATCCAAGCTAATTCCATCGCATCCTTCAGCATTGGATTTTAAGCTACCGATTATTTTAACCAATCGATCAAGACTAATGGGCTCAACGTGGAAAACTGCATCGCCAAACTTGTGATGCTCAAAAAACGTAAGATGTGATATAGAGGTGTCTGACTTCCCCGGTATCCTTAGAAAGTGATTATTTATAACATTAGGGTCATTAAATATAGATGGTAGCTCCAAATCGCCTTTTGGTAATAAAGTATTTTTAAGATTTTTCCATAGTAACTTAGGGTTCCCTATGTTCTTATTTATATTGTGTTTAAAATACGCTGTCTTTTCATGATAAAGCGCTTTATTTACAGTAGATTTTAAGCTTTTATAATATTCTTTCTTACTCTCCGATTTAGTTTTATGATAATCTACTGCAGCTTTATCACGCAACTTCATCATGAGTTTTACTGTATCTGTAATCCAAGGATAGGAGCGAGTCTTAATGACTACTGTCGTGACAGGCGCATGGCAATCAAAAACAGTCATGACACTACTGTTAAAGACTGTCAACATCTGATTTACGTCAGAAAGCTGAGATATAAGATCCCATCTAATATTCTGCAAATCAGTATTGAAATCATCCATGCAAATATTTTTCTTTGGCCTAAAGTTAATAGTTAGGGGAGAACTTTTTATCCGCCTAATGTTGAATTCACAAATCACAAAGCAGTGACCAATGAGATTGCCTACAAGATCTAATGTTATCTTATTAGTACGCAGGTCCGTACAAACGACATCAATTAGTGTTTGGCTATGATCAGTGAAGTGAGTCGGTTCCGTGACCACTTGCTGCAAGTTAAAACATGAGAGGAAAGATCTCATTTTGATAGTTAAGCTGTCATTGGGATTCAAATAATTGATATTAAAGTCACCTAAAACTATCAGATTATCGTACTTAGGACTGGAACTGACGGAATCTGTAATGGCGTCAAAGAACAAATCGATATTTACCCAACGTGGTCGATATGCCGTGCCGATTAAAAGCTTTATCCCGTTGACAGTCAAAGTGAGCCACATTTGTTCAACTGCAGTGTGCAGTGGGTCCACCGGGTGACGCCAGGTACACACATTGACTCCGCGCTTGATGTAGAAGCCAACGCCGCCGCCACGCGAGCGGAACTCGCGCGGACGCGGCGTGTGCCTCAGCCTGTATCCCGGGATATCGGGGGCGCGCCCCTCCTCACCGTAGTGGACCCACGTCTCATTTAATGCTAGGATGTCTACGCCACTCCGAGTCACTGCAGTCATAATGTTATCATGGTTAGTACTAAGGGAACCTGCATTATATAACCCAACTTTGAGATTCTTGATAGCCATTAAAATAAATTAAAAGTGGAATCACAGAATTTCAATTGACACACAGTGCATAAGAATAAAAATTTACAAACATAATTGAGAGCATGAAGTAATATTACATTTTTTGAAAATTTAATCACATGCCACTTTAGCTGGCAAGTAGTTGCTGAATCTCTGATACAATGCACAAAAATAAAAATTAATACTAATACACATATTTCTGTTGTATACAAGACGAAGTAGAT
Organism: Apocheima hispidaria; assembly: GCA_947579745.1. Classification (NCBI taxonomy): domain Eukaryota; kingdom Metazoa; phylum Arthropoda; class Insecta; order Lepidoptera; family Geometridae; genus Apocheima; species Apocheima hispidaria. The sequence continues at coordinate 845,489 of OX388171.1, forward strand.
TATGTAATTTAATTGTACATACTTTGTTACAAATAATAAAAATATTGCCAATAAAGACAGTTCTATTTTATTTGACGAAAAACTTCCTAAACATCCTACTTTTACAAGCCAAAAATTTTTTTGAGGTCCTGTTCTGACCTCACTCGGACGGCAGCCTTGCCCGTCTCCCGACGTAGGAATATACGCCCGTCCCTCGTCCACGTAAACTTCCAACTGTGGGAACGCGCTTCCTCGCGAGCTTTGAAAAAAAGCAGTCTATTATGCCTGGAGAGCCGCTCATTCACAAAGAACTTAGTAGGGGCAGCAATAAGGCCCATACCCTCCGTGGTGACTCCGCGACGAACGCGCGCAGCCTGCAGGAAAGCATCACGCAGCTGCCTGCGCGGCAAGCGAACCAGGATGGGCCGCGGCCGCGACGTCGCTGCTAGCTCGCCTCCTGCAGGAGCACGGCGCACGCCCGCGCGCTCCACAGAAACGAGATCTCGCACATCACACGACACTCCCAGCTTTTCCGCAACCACAGTCACCAGGTGCGCCGTGTTTTCCCCTTGCTCCTCCGGGATGCCGCTGATTTCGATGTCATTATGGAGAGACTCCTGGTCCCTCTCATTTATCTGCGCCTTCAACTGTTCAATAGTCAGAAGCAGTTCGCCCGCATCTGGCCTAGCTTGCAGTTCCGCACATTTTGTTTCAAGGCCTACAAGACGCATCTCCATGCCATCCATACGTCCTCCAAAGCCCTCGACAGCAGTACGAACAGCGCTAAGACCGTCCCGTAGGGAATTAAAATCATTTCTAAATGACCGCATATCCTCACGCATTAATTTGATCTCATTTAGAAGCTCTGAGGACGAGGCTTGCTCCAGCTTGTTAGACTGGATCATTTGTGTTCTGTTTACCTCACCCTCTGGAGGTTGTAAGTTGACCGGGGAGCTTATCGCAGGCCGCTTCGAAGCGCGTGCCGGCAACAGGGTCTCGATAGGGTCAGTGGCCGATGCGCCGGCGCCAGAAGCAGTCGCAGCCCGGATAGGCGTATTTGTGTTATCGCCCTTCGGCTCAGTTGCTCGGCATATCGGACAAACCCATTTTTCATTGCTTTTTTGCTTGTCCCCGACGGATATGTTGACACAAGCAAGGTGATAAATTGCAATACATTTTGTGCATTTTATTGAACGGGACGTAGTTATAGTTTTCTGGCATGCAGTGCAAGGGTTAGTCATCGTGCTGTGCAGTAAACAGTTGGATTTGCAGTGTAAAGTGGCCTTAAAGGGCTTTAAAAACCCAGATTTCGACACAACAGGTAAACAACACCGTGCCTTGCGAGCGTAAGCAGGACAGATAGATCTGTTTGGCCCGGTGAGTGAGCGAGACAATTATCTCAGCCGTTGACAGCTGATCGTGATTCGCAAAATTTAAACTCGGCACTATTTTCACATAAATCTAGCTTACTTCGGTTGGAATCGTGACCACAATTGTTGTCAAGGATAAATATTAGTCCACTGCTCCACGGTGCATAATTCACAACACAAATTTCACAATATTTATATTATTTTGCTTAAAATTAATGAGGATCGTTAACTGCTCGCGTAACGGTCGTGACGTCACTCCTCTCAAATATGTTATGTTATGTTAATATGATGTTGAGATATACTTAGGGTACAAAAACTTTGTTACTTCACGTAACAGTAACGTTACCGCGTAACATTCTAACGTAATTTGGCCCATTTAATGCTTTCCACTGGTCGGGAATTGATTTTGGCACGCACGCATTTGGCCCAAAGTACTCGTTTAGAGATGAGAAACGGATAATAATAACAACTGAATTAATCGAATAATTCTTTGCTTTATTGTAATTTTTTTGTAATTACATGCATGCACTATAATTACATTCTCATGTCTATTCCGATCACATTACCCAAACAAAAAAAAAATCTTCTCTTCTTGTACTCTAGAGTACAAGAAAACGAACAACTTCTGTTCTACTTTAGAAAATTCGCGGGAAAAAACAGCTGTTTCATACATGTCATTGCAGGATCCACGACCATTTTATGCTAAAAGGTAGTTTTTTTTAAAGAATTTTCAAGTCTTAGAACTAATATTCTTCGTTATCTTGTATACAACTTCTTGGCAACCATTCTCTAGTCGAATACACACACACACTCTAAAAAGCACCATATAATTTATCCTCTACATGTGACAATGCAAGTGCAAGTGCGGTGGATGCAAGTGGCACGTTGTCGGTCGATGTGGCGGTCTAAGGGGGAGGTCTCTGTTCAGTAGTGGACGTCTTCTGTGAAAATTTGTCTTATATTCTTTTCGCCCCCTATTTTTTGTAAGCAATCACACCCTAGAAGGGCTATTTACACGCCCCTCTAATGTAATCTAATGTTCGAATAATTCGAATGTGCCTTTAAAGCTACCTCTTATCTTGGTTGGAATGTTACAGTTTGAATTTGTGTGGATAATTTTGAGTCATGACTTGTTACACAAGATTCTGTCGTTGGTTTTTTTTTAAATGCCAAGATATTTTGAGCAAATATAAATACTAATTATCAAAATGACCTGAGCTTTGTTTTTTTATCTGTAATTAAATTATTATAAATTAATTACAGATAAAAAAACAAAGCTCAGCTCTTTTAGTTAACTTTAGGATGTTACCAAAAAAAAAATGTACCTACCATTGACAATAAAGACCGGCAAAGTGTGAGTTGGAAAGTCTCTCATCTGATGTTAAGCGTCACGCTTGCCCATAGCACTTCAGTGTTACCCAAAATTTTGAACTTCATCAGTTAAAAACCCTGCGCGGCAATGCACTGCGCTCGTCACCCTCAGATATTAGGTGTTAAATCTCGTATCTACCCTGTAATTTTGCTGGAAACTTTGTCCTTCGATCCGGAACACAGTAATGTTTGCACACTACTGCGAATAACTGGCAAATATGTGGTGCCAGGCGATTTATGTAATTGGGACAATTTATAATTTGAAAAGACAAAACTTGGACAAAAATAACGAAAACATGTTGTAGTAGATCACTGGCACGTATTCATTGGGTCGCAGGTTCGAGCCCGGGCGGGCCCGTACCAATGGGTTGTTTGTAACATACGTACGGATATACCATTGGTTTTTAGGTGAAGAAAAACATCGTGAGGAAACCTGCATATTCTCGGAGGGTTTTTTATATATTTTTTATGCCATAGGTGGCAAACAACCAGACGGGCCGCCTGATGGTAAGTGATCACCGTCGCCTATACCAGTAACACAGTATGATACCAGTAACACCCGGGGCATCACAGATACGTTGCCGACCTTTAAAGACTCTATTAACAGCCCTTTGAAGAATTCCATGTTGTAGTTACTCGGGATTACCGCTTGTGGAAGCTCATTACACAATTTGCAGGTGTGAGGCGAAAAGGATCGCGTAAAATTCGATTTGCGATTTCCACAGATCGATTATATGCGGATGAGCTCTAAAGCGGTGGCGGCTGGTGCGGTGATAGAATCACGACGCCGGTACCAGGTCGAACAACTCTTTAGAACACTCTCCATTGTGTATAAGAATAAGAATATATTTATTGCCAAAAACAAAACAAAAAAAAATAATAAAAATGAACACGCATAGGTAAGCAAAAAAAAGTAGATAAAAAAAAAATGATGATGATAAATGCGATAAAAGATAGAGAGAGATGCAAGTCTCCAACTTTGAGTCGTTTGTGAATCCGCCAACTCCCACTGGCTTTTCGAGGGTAGGCCGATATCCCAGCAGTGAGAAAAGTTGATGCTGATTGGAAAAAGAACCTCTGAATAAACCTTCTTAAAAAAACCACTTAATTTTGTAAGTATTCGGATATCCAGGGTCGTTTTTCGAATACCTACCGTATTCGATTATTATGCAGCAAAGCATACATTCGACACAATGAATGTCTTTTTTATGAGCAGAATCGTTTCGTGTCACCTTATATTATGGCTGTTGGCATCACCAATATTCGAATAATGTTTTTGAATAAAATAAACCTCATTTTACCAGTGATTATTTTCAACAAATACACATTAAAATTATGCGGTTATTTTTATGTATATTTACTCTCCGGACTTACAGAGAAATCTAACGACTTCTCACTAGTCAAAATCGGTCAAGCTGTTTAGTTTACACGGGGTTGTATGGGAACCACAGATCACACAAGATACCGTATTACGAGATTCGTTGTTCCTACAAAAAGTAAAAGTATTTAATCTTAGTAACATCGAGAAGAGAAGGAATCTGGAAGAGATCGCTTTTAGCGATAAGGCTAGCTTATACTAGCTTATAAGATAATTCTGTACGCGTTTCATTACTATTTTGGTGTACGCAATAAAGAGTTTCTATCTATATAATAATATCTGTCTATCTATATCGGTAGAAACACTACCCTTCGATCAGGAACGCATAGTAATATTTGCACACTACTGCTTGGTGGTTGAATAATTGTGCAAAAGTGTGAAACTCCTGCAAAAGATTAAGTACACTATATCTAATTATTATTATTTTTGTTAGAATTAATAATCACTGTCAACCCATGTTTCGTAAGTATACTCGAACCAGGAAACTTAACAATCAAATGGTCTAAATATAGCGCATTTATGAAGTTAAGAGCTTATAACTTACTGTTTTAGACGTGGGGAAACAGCGGGACAAGCCATGAGAGGAAGCGGGATAAACAGCTATAGAAATATGTCACTAGATGGCGTTAAAACAAATTTATTCTTAGGTCATATGTATAGAATTATATATGTCAATGGACTCCCCTCACATGGGCACGCTCCTTGAAGGAGACTCCATTCGGGTGGCTGTGGATCAAAGTAGCCTAGTGTCAATCCAGGTTGTAAACTGTCACAGTACCAGATTCCATCTATATCTGTTCAGCCGTTACAGAGTTGAGTAGGAACAAATACATCAGAGACAAACTAAATAAAAATATCAGAATAGCATCAGTATCACAGGATAAATAAATAACTTTATAATATATATATTCTAAAATTTTAACAAAAAATAACACTGACATAAAATCTATAACTGATATAATATAATGTACAAAAAGAAACCCATTTCACAATGACATTGACTCCCATTTCCGCTCCCGCTCACACTCAGCCCACACCCCAATGTTCGGCGCCCAGCCGGTCGCGTGGGTGCTACTCATTACAATACCAGAGCATTGTGCCGTTTACGATTATGTAAACAGCCTGCTCGTAGCGCTCGTGTGATGTGGATAAGCCTTGAATATACGCTTTCGTTTCGTTTTTACCCGACTGCCCAAAAAGGAGGGTAACGTGTTTGGAGTATGTTTGTGTTCCTATATTATATCCTGTACACGGATTTATACGGCTTGACCGATTTTGTCCGGAGAGACATGGTGTTACATTTTGCAGTCGGGGAGACAGATAGACACAGAGATAGAGTTACTTTGGCGTTTATAAAATAATAGTTAAAAAGTTAAGTTATAGTTTAGTTAACTATAACTTACCTAATGATTTTGAGAATTATTCCTCTACTTGTGCTGTAAGACTTTGCTTCTAAAAAATCTTATAATCTTGAAATCCGGAACGAGGATATTCGTCGAAGAACCAAAGTTGCCGACATAGCTTTCAGAGTTTGCAAGCTGAAGTGGCAATGGGCAGGCCATATCACTCGAGGAACTGATAACCGGTGGGGAAGAAAGATTCTTGAGTGGCGACCACGAACCGGAAGACGCAGCGTAGGTAGGCCTCCCACTAGGTGGACCGTCGACATTGTGAAAGTCGCGGGCAACCGATGGATGCAAGTGGCCCGTTGTCGGTCGGTTTGGCGGTCTAAGGGGGAGGCCTATCTTCAGCAGTGGACGTCTTATGGCTAATGATGATGATGATGAAGTCTTTGCTTCTATGCGGCATATACGGCCGTATTTGTTTGATTGCTTTGACTTAGAAGCTTGATATATTTTTACATGATAGTAATTTCAACTTGATTCCTCCACGCGCTTCTGAGAAAAAGTCTTGACGGACAGACAGACAACGAAGCGATCTTCCACAGGTTGATTTTTCCTTTTAAGGTATGGAATGTCCACAGAGCTCTACCCCATCAAGCATTAGGTAGAGTATGTATGCATGCGTGTCTGTTAGCTCTACAATAGAGACTTCCGACGCTCGCTCCGCCCGTTCTTACTTTGGTTCTATGTAGGTAGGATTTTGTTAATGAAGCGAAGGCTGTAAAGGCAAGACGGAATGTACTACAGGAGTTTTTTTTTTTTTTTTTTTTAATGTCCCAGAAAAAAAAAAAAAAAAATACTATAGGAGATACTATGCTACGAACTCCCAAATATACTTATAAAACTATAAAAAAAAAAAAAAGTAGTATACACTGTATTTCACAGCCAATGGCCTCTCCCGTAGTTATTACACAGAAAAGTTACGCCAAAACAGAGATAATTATAGAATAAATAAATTAACAAAAAAACTATTTAGTATTAATAAAACGGGAATACTCACGTTAAATTGAGTCGGTTATTCCGAGTATAGTTGCGATCACATGCGGTGATCTTTATCAAGGAATGCTAAGCAAGGCAAGACGAGGTCGCGCGCGTGTCTCGCTTAGCATTCCTTCATAAAGGTCACTGAATGTGATCGAAATATAGTCGGAATAACCGACTCAATTTAACGTGAGTATTCCCGTTTTATTAAAACAAAATGTATCAAAACCACGTCAGTTTTCATAGTGAAACTATTTAGTAGGTACAATTTTACAAACATACTTATATAGTTGATAGATAGATAGATAATTTTTTGTTGTTCATACCAGAAATAACAAACAAAAGACCAAAAAACAACTTAAAACTAGTGTAACAATAACAACTACAACAAAACAACAATAACAACAACTGTATAGTACATACAGTCATACACCCTAAAACATTACCCTCCTTCTTCGGCAGGCGGTTAAAAATGCTAACAAATTCTCTTAGGTTTTGATACAGATTACAACGAAGTTGAAGTCGTAGCTTTTTTTTTGGGTCCACGGACTCCGTTGTCCGTGCCTTTATCAAATTTAACAATTTTTATCGTATAAAACTGAATATAAAAACTAAAGACTTTACAACCCCCTGCGGCCTTTGTTTAGCAGTGGCTGATGATGATGATGAGTGAAACACGACTTACCTTCATAAGGAAATTACCAATTACACAAGATTAACAGCGAGAATGTCCCAAAATCCAAAATTCGGAGACGAAAATAAATTTGCACCCTCGAGCCTTATTTTATCATTTTAAATATAAATATTTTACCTCTATTCGAAAAGAAAAATGGCGGTTCATAAATACACGATGCAAAAACCAATTAAGTGCAGTCGCCATTGCTCCCAACATCAATCGAGTGAATTGGAATTACTAATAGCAGATGCTTAGGCAGGGAGATAGTGGCAAAAAATGTAACATACTTTATTGACAAGGTTAGACAAGGACCAAGAAACTAACCATGAATTCGTTTAATATTAATAGAGGAGTCACGAGGCTCGGGGGTGGTTACAGGTGGAGTTTATTTATTTATTGAGATACGCCAACAGTAAACATATTTTACATTTTACTATGAAAACTGACGTGGTTTTGATACATTTTGTTTTAATAAAACGGGAATACTCACGTTAAATTGAGTCGGTTATTCCGACTATAGTTAGTGCAAGGCAAGACGAGGTCGCGCGCGTGTCTCGCTGAGCATTCCTTGATAAAGGTCACCGAATGTGATCGAAACTATAGTCGGAATAACCGACTCAATTTAACGTGAGTATTCCCGTTGATTAAAACAAAAATATTTTACAATCTTATAATATATTTCTACGTGAGTGGGTACATGGAACTGATATGATCACCCTTTATGGGCATATACAACAATCGCCAAAAATAATGAAAAAAAAAAAAAAAAAAAAATTTAACATAAAAATAAAAAACAGGGAAATAAAATAATGTAAACTATAATATAATCGGAATGTTAGTTAGAACATATAACATTCCCTATGATAAAACAAAAATAAAACATCATAATCAAAACATTATTTATCTCTGGTTAGAGACTTTACAAGTTTGTTTTTGATAGAACAGCTGTTATAGAATCGTTAAATACATCAAGATCATCCAAGTAAGCGTTAAATTCATTATAGGTGCGACATAATCTTTGTGTAGGGGAGTTAAGTCCCAAATTTGTTCTAGCAGATTGCCACCAACCTGGAATTCAAGAAATTTTGTGCCTAGGATAGTGGCAGGGAACGTGTAGAGAAATGTCTCTCAAGATAAATGGACAAAGGTTCTAACAATAGGTATACCTGAACGAGCCCATGGAGGATGTCGTAGGCGGAGGCGTCTTAGGACAGCTTGTACCTGTCCTGGGAGCTGAAGCGCAGTGCTGAAGGCTCTGATACGTTCCCTTGGAGACCCCGGGGCCTAGCGGGGAGGCTAATAATGTAAACATCATTTTCATGCCCGTCTGAACTAAGCTTTGATAGCTCCTAAGTTAATACTTAACTCTCTAGGACGTACCTAACAGTGAAAAATGTATGAATGATATGTAATGAATGATGTAAGCATAATTTATATGCCCGTCTGCACTAAGTACTGACAGCTCCTAAGTTAATACTTAACTCTCTAGGACGTACCTAACAGTGAAAAATGTATGAATGATATATATGTAATGAATGATGTAAGCATATTTTTTGTTTTTTTTTTTAACTAAGCTTTGGCAGCTCGTAAGTTAATACTTAACTCTAGTACGCACATAACAGTGAAAATTGCGTTGCACCAAACTTAGGAGTTTTAATGAGTAAGACATGTCCCTTCCGAGTTAGTTTTGGTGATTCTTAGCTAAGTTTTATCTTTGTTGACTTTAGTGCAGACGAGAATTAATGCGTAAAAGCTACATGCACAATTTTTCCTGTTATACGAAAGCTTAGAATTTACGTGTAACTTACCCCCGAATACTGAAACGTTTGTTAACTTCGACGACAGATTAAGTCTATTGCTGTCTTTGTCATTTGCTTAGTGCCCGACAAGGGCAGTATTAGAATTAATCTGTTGTCAAAGTTAACAAACGTTTCAGTATTCGGGGGTTGCCTTACTTTCTTTATACCCTAGCTCTTAACACGAATTCACGATGTACCTTATTTTTCAGATTCTGGTGCCGCCCAAAATTTAGATCGGTCCACCCATTTTAAATTAACAAAACATACTTTTTATTGCGTCGACATAGAGCACAAAATTGCATATTTTTGAGACTGGTTCAGCAAACAAACTAGTGGTTCGAGTGAGTATGTGTTAGCAGTAGCTCAGTTTGATAATACTGAAGTCATTCGTGAAGGATTCCAGACTTAGATATCTACACCACAGAAGAGATATTTTTTTTACTTCTAGATCTTTTCTGTGATGTACACTCTTTGTCTCTATCATCCTGGCTGTAGATGACGCAGACAGAAGGCTTTATAGATCTCGAATCGCTTACCGTATCAACTTTTTTAAATTTTTTGTTTCTATATAATAGTGGGAGCCTACCTACGCTGCGTCTTCCAGTTCGTGGTTGCCACTCAAGAACCTTTCTTCCCCACCGGTTATCGGTTCCTCGAGTGATGTGGCCTGCCCATCGCCACTTCAGCTTGCAAACTCTGATTAAGCTTACTCTGGGCTATTTCGGCGACTTTGGTTCTCCGACAAGTTTCCTCGTTCCGGATTTTATCGCTTACCTGTCACAATATTATTAAATAGTTTACTTTATTGATTAGTTTGCCTAATTTAACTCTATAAGTTTGATTTGTAGAAGTGACTTGCCTGTAATATTCAGTGCTATTTATGGCCAATAAATATTCCTCATTTCTGATATCATAATTAGAAATAAATATATAAATATTGGTGGACGTTTTTCACACAGCGCCATCTAGCCCCAAACTAAGCAAGCTTGTACTATGGGAACCAGACGACTGATATAATACATAAATACTTTACTTTTATTGTAAATACATACATATAATACATAGAAACACCCAGACAAAGAACAAACATTTATTTATTTATTAAAACAATATACCATCATTACAGGATATTCTCTAATACAATAGAGTAGCTAAGATATTAAATTAAATGTATATATGTCATATTATGTAATGTAATGTAATATTATGTCATCAATATAAAAAATTGTCAGAAACATTACAATAACATAAATTATATAGTGTAGCACTTACGAACTCGCTCTGTGAACAGTGGAATATGTCAATGGTTTCCGCCACTCGGTTTAGTGTTCAACACACAAATGTGTTAACATCTATGTTCATCACACAAATGTTTTTCCCGGGTGGGTATCGAACCCACAAACCACAGCTAGAAGGTGGAAATCCGCCCACTACGCCACAAGGCTAGCGAAACAAAAGTGCAAGCTACAATTGCACTTTTATTTCGGTACAAAATGGATCTTTACAAAATTTAAAAAGTGCCCTTAAGATTTATTTTTTTGCACTTCCCTTACTGTTTATATGTCATATCTTCACATGTTCTTTTATCTTTATCTCCTATCTCGGTTCAGTTGAAATGTATTTCGTAATTCGCTAACGAGTAACGTCTGTTTGTTTATGCTGTTAATTTCATTTGATGTTACATTTTGGGAGGCGAAAATGCTTCGCTGATTTCGGTGATATGTGATAAGATCAGATTCTGTGGTAATGTTGATTGCTAAAGAAATACCGTAATTTTAAATGCTGTGGTAAGCCTTTACGATGGTGTACTACATTTACTCGAATTAGTATAAAGGCCTCGCTACATGGCTGACCTGACATCGTTTAAAAGAGATGGCTATGTATAAGTTTCTGGGGGGGAGAAAGGGAGAAGCTATAACCTTAATAGTTTGTTTCTTTTGCTCCCGTGAAATTCAAATCTAGCTGTCCCTTCACACGATGTCAGGTCAGGCCATGTGTAGACACCCTAAGACGACGCTTTTTCTGGCTTAGATGGACGCTCGTCTTCCTCATAAGCCGATTAGATTTTTAATTTATTTGAAAGGTTATAATTTCCTGACTGGTCCCATTTTTATGATAATGCGATCCATGAGGAATTGAAAGAACGCGGTGGATTTGGTCCACATATGGCTTAATCACCCTTCGAGGGTAGGCCGAAATCCCAGCAGTGGGCTGATTTTTTCGCATGACATTTGCAATCAAAAAGTATCACTTGGATAAGTGGAACTGATGGAGAAGACCACAGACGGCGACCTGAACTCCTCAATGCTAGGTAGATCACGGGTGGCGCCAAGAACATCATAATGTATTTTTCAGGGTATTTTTTGTAATCGTTTTTTTTTCTTAAATTATAAATGACCGAGCGAAGCAAAGATGATGTTAATGAGGTTGCTGATGTTGAAGAGCTGAGTTACAGGCAGCCTAAAACGTCTATGATATAGTATAAGGCTTAAACTTTAAGCCATTCTCTCAAAAAAACAAAACAGATCGGTATATAAAAGAGAGAGTTCTGAGGTAGCAAACATTAAAAAAACAGTCGACTTGAGAACCTCCTTTTTTTTGGAAGTCGGTTAAAAATCAATTCGGTTTTCAATAATTCACATGCCATCAGAAAAACTGATTCCCATTTCATTCCAAACTTTTTATATTTGCTTCCAAATATTTGCGATTGTGACATTCGCTTGATTGTCACGGACGGACAAACATACACCGTCTATTAATATATAAAAAAAATGTTAGTCTGTCTCTTCATTTAAGATTGAAGCTAAATATGGAGTAATTTGTCGACCACTTCATTATACGCCAAGCAGTAGTGTGCAAATATCACTGTGTTCCAGATTGAAGGGCAACGTTTCTAGTGAAATGAAAATCTAGTATCATAGAGTGACGAGCGCAGTGCATTGCCGCACAGGGTTTTGAACTATTGAAGTTCAAATTACTGGGTGAATCTGACTTGTTGGATAAGAGTGACGCTTAACATTAGACGAGTGACTTACTCGTATCGTCGTTTTTGTAGTGGTAGGGCTCTCTTGCAGAGTCCGCCTGGGGAAGTACCACACCTTTGCTAGTTATTCAATCGCCAAGCAGTAGTGTGCAAGCATTACTGTGTTCCGGATTGAAGGGCAATGTTTCCAGCGTAATTACTGGGTATACAGAGATTTAACATCTAACATCTCAGGGTGACGAGCGCAGTGCGTTGCCGCGCATGGTTTTGAACTGTTGAAGTTTAAAATTCTGGGTAGCACTGAACTGCTATGGGCAAGCGTGACGCTTAACATCAGGTGAGCAACTTGCTCGTCTCGTCACCTAGTAGCATAAAAAATAAATCGTCACTTAGTTGTATAAAAATCCTTCAGTCGGTTTAAAACTCTGACAATAGGGCTAGCCACTCAGCGTACACGACAAGAAAAAACATTCATCAATCTTTCAAATTCTAAAGAATTCTTTCGAAGCTATTATACAGGCAGCTCTATGGCGCCAAATTTTATTACGCGCTAATCGTATACAGAGTGTGATTCATTTCAATGATCTATTATGACCATAGATAATATTATCTATAGTAAAAAGTGTGAACAGCGACCTCTATAATACATTTATATTATAGTTCACACTTTTAACTATAGGTGACGTTAGTTAGCGTTCCCCCTCTGGAAGCGCTAACATTTAAAAAAATCATAACGTCACCGCTTCGTTATATTTTGAAAACTTGTGTTTTTTCGAGTTTTAATATGTAATAATGGTGGATTATTATCCATTAAGTGTTCGTTAACGTGCATGAGTGTCGACAAGTCATAAAAAGTGGTGAATCGTGTCGTGTGGTTTACAAAATTCCATAGAAGCTTTTAGTAAAGCATCCACCTCTTTTGTAAAGCATGACTTGAACTGGATTGTGACTGAAATTTATTTAGACTATGACTGTGTTTTGTTTTCAGTGTAATATACTTCATTTGAAATATCACAAAACTTGACAATGGCAATATACTTATGTGTGGAGTGAAAATAGACAAGAAAAATTCTAAAATCGAAAATTATATGTAGTTAATTTAACGCAATGAAGAAAATTCTCCACTTTCGTCCCCCTTTCTTTTTAGGGGAATAAAAAGAGGGTTATTGTGGTTTTTTTTTGTTCCCATCGACATCGTCCGTGGAAACATTCACTAAGTGTCATTGACCCTATTGAATAAGTTATCGAAGTGGTGTGGTATTTTTTGTGGAGGTGTGAAGATTACTCGGGAGTTTTAATTAAAGGTACTTACAATTTCTCATAGATATTTAATATATATAAAATAGTACACATACTAATATTATATATGCGAAAGTGTGTTTGTTGGTGAATTGGTTTGTTTTATTTTACGCGGCAACATAGCACCGGATCAACGTGGTTTTTGAATGGTTTGACATAAGCTACCTTTTCTAAGCTAAAACCATAGATTGTTCAAGCAGTTAAAAACCATGGGACAAAAGTAATAAAAAATTATGCATTTTTTTTGTCGAAGTAATGCGATAAACAAGTCGCCTGATGTTAAGCGTCACGCTTGACCATAGCAGTTCAATGCCACCCAGAATTGTGAACTTCAACAGTCCAAAACCGTATGCGGCAATACACTGCGCTCGTCATCCTCAGATATTAGATATAAAAATTCTTTATGTCCAGTATTTTTTCTAGAAACATTACCCTTCAATCTGGAAGACTTGCATTTTTTTTATGTTACTCGATGACGAGACGAGCAAGACGCTCACCTGATGTTAAGCGTGACGTTTGCCCATAACATTTCAGTGACACCCAGAATTTTGAACTTCATCAGTTCAAAACTATGCGCGGCAATGCACTGCGCTCGTCACCCTGAGATGTTAGATCTCTGTATGCCCAGTAATTACGCTGGAAACATTGCCCTTCAATCCGGAACACAGTAATGTTTGCACACTACTGCTTGGCGGTCGAATAATTGGCAAAATGTTATACTTCCCAGGCGGAGTCTACAAGAGTCCTACCCGTACCAAAATTACATTCGCCTTTGTTCAGCAGTGGAAGTCTTCCTGCTGATGATGATAATGATTTTTTGCCTTGAAAAGGTTTCCCGAAAAGGATACTTAATAGTTTTTTTTTAAACATGATTTAAACAAAACTTGTCGACACTAACAGCTTTTCGCCGTCGGTGTGAATCATTCAGTATGGCTACAATGACGCCACCTGTAGACATAGACATTAGACATCGCATACTAATGTCAAGTTTATTGTCCATCCTGTCTCGCGACACTTGTAGAAAAAAAATAAGCCTTTTGACGATATGGGTTATTGGTAACACGTCTGCCTTCTTAGTTCGAGGTCTCGGGATCGACTCACCTTCGCGGGGGATCGCGGGGTCATTTTTAACAACTTACCCCCGAATACTGAAACGTTCATTAACTTTGACAACAGATTAATTTTAATACTGCCTTTGTCTGGCACTAAGCAAATGACAAAGGCAGCAATAGACTTAATCTGTCGTCAAAGTTAACAAGTTAGCTTGACCGATTTTGACCATTTTGATGTGACGCTGTATATCTATCATAAACTGCATTTTCGTTTTTTTGTTTCTTGTATTATATATTAATTTGAAATTAATAAAATTCTAATAATTCTTTATTAGCATATTCGTTGGTATATTCCTTTTGTAAAGTCTTTAGTTTTTATATTCCGATTTAGTTGATAAAATATTTGTAAAACTTGATAAATGACACGGACCCCGGAGTCCGTGGAGCAATATTGTAAAAAAAAAAAAAAACTAATAATTATAAAATTGGCGTTGTTTGTTCACGAAATTTCGTCAAATAATATTCTTATAAAAGCCATTATAAATTAGAACTATAGCTACTCAAAATTCTTAGAAATCCGATAAACAATTAAAACTTTCTTTTAATCACTAATTGGTATTCAAAACCAATCAAAGATTAAAGATAATGTTGTTAAAGTTAAATTGTCAGTTCCTTTAATATTGACTAGCATGGCTCCGCGGTTTCACCTGCGATTATCCAGTTTTCCAGCTTTTGGAATGAAGAAAGGAATTGGAATTTGGAATAAAAAAAATAGCCAGCAAAGGAAGTCATAGTCAAATCAAAATCCGCATCGACGTTCTGTCAACAAAATTGCTTCGTAGTCGTGGTCAGTCTGGCACAAGTGCCTAGTAAAATTGTTAAGAGCATGTCGTGTCATAATTAATAATAAATAATTATGAAAAAAAGGTTTTACTAAGATCTTTCAACATGGAAGATTACAAGTTTCTGAGATGCATAGTCTAGAAATGGCAGGGACACATTGTAAGCATTTCTCGGCCCATATTTCGCAAGCGGTACATCTGATGAAAAAATGGTGTAGGAAACCTTAACTTTATTTTAAAAGACCTATTCAATGATACCCCACATTTGGACATGCGAAAATATATTTTTCCCCACTTTATATGTTTTGGAGCAACCCATATTTTGCAAAAAAATAAAAAAAAGTTGATTATTTATCTAAACTGTAGGTCACTATTGCTGCTGCGCTGTGTTTATAACTTTGGAAGTTATACGGCTGTAAAAGATTCAGACAGACAGACAGACGGACATGACGAACTTATAAGGGTTCCTTTTAGTACTACGGAACCCTAAAAAACAGACTTGAACATGTATGCAATGTTTACTAAAATTAATGGCGGCTATCGCTGTCATGCTCTATCGATGGCTTGACTCTATCGCAATATCTCTATCGGTATTCACTATCATACATGTGTCATACAATCGCCATTTTTCATTTTTTCCTATGGAACTCCAGTCTCTTAAGGCCTCGCTACATGGCCTGACCTGACACCGTGTAAAAGGTCCCTAGACTTGGATTTCACGGGAGCACAAGAAACAACCTATTAAGGTTATAGTTTCTCCCTTTCGCTCCCCCAGAAACTTATATATAGCCATCTCTGTCACACGACGTCAGGACACCTTAAAATGTAGTAAACGTAGTGCTGATATTCTCTTTGGTTATGGTATTATTACCAAAAAAAGTTAAGTGTTTTTTTTTTTCAATATTGTATTATTCGCTTTTTTTTAAAGTACATGTTTCAGACATTTAAAACAAAAATTTCAATTTGCGCGATTAATTTGAAAGTTAGGATTTTGTAATAAGCAGTACAGAGATTTAGTCGTAAAATGGTAACAAACAAAGAGTCGGACAGAAAGATAACCTTTTGTATTTATGTTTTAATCGTTTGGGTGGTATCCAAGTGGTATCGGCAATCTATTGCACGCGATATGACTTCATAATGCTCTAGTCATCGTAAAAAGATAGTATCGATTTATTGCTCGCTTGTCATGACTTTAACTACCTCACCCGCTACCTCACATTCGTTGAGGTAGCGGGTTCGAGCCCGGGCGGGCCCGTACCGATGAGTTCTTTGGAACTTACGTACGGATATACCACTGGCTTTTCGGTGAAGGAAAACATCGTGAGGAAACCTGCATATTTCCGGAGAAGAAATTCGATGGCGTATGTGAATCCGCCAACCCGCACTGGGCCAGCGTGGTGGATATGGCCTAATCACCCTTCGAGGGTAGGCTGATATCCCAGCAGTGGGATGTTTAAAGGCTGATATACATAAATTGTCATGACTAGCTCTTGTGTAGGATTTTTTGGACCACCAGATAGGGCATGGAGTTTTAGCCTATGAGATGCCCAATGGACCAATCCTTGTGGTAAATGAGAGCCTTATTTGTAGTTATCTATCTTATAGTTATCCATATAATATAAGCTTTAAAACACGCCTAGAACGTTGGTTTATTGAGCAAGCATTCTACAGCTATGACGAATCTTTTAAATTTTTAATTTAATTGATTTAAATTTTGTTTAATTTACATACATTAATTATGCGAAAATTATGATTTTATTTATTAAGTTTGACATGTAAATTGGCTTTACGTATTAAATGTGACTATTTTCTTATTTATAGTTCCTTAAATTGTCGTTATCAGGGTTTGTCAGCACTCTCCTTTCCAGACATCTACGAGCCTTGTTTTTTATGTATAGTGATGGTAGCTTAGTGGCTAGTGCGTTCGGATCTCTCGCAGCAGGGCGTGGGCTCGAAACCCAACAATGCTGTGATATTTTCTATTCCCAAATCTCAAAATTTTTGAGAACAGATTCAAAGTATTTTTGCCATGGGATATAACCATTGGAAAAACGTTATGAAAAGTTAATTTCAAGTCAAAAGACTTGTCAAAATTGTCAGTTCCACCGGACTGAGACCTCACGATGCTTCGCTTTACAACCTCTGACACTAACACTAATCCTATCTAACTATCGAATTATTGGTACGTTTTGAGTTTTGATCTCTGTTCCGTTCGACCTCTATATCTTTGCAACCTCCTTATCGATTCTGCTCATATTCAAACGTGACAATTGTATTGAAATCAACTACTTGCTTGCAAAATTTCATGAAGATCGAATTAAAATTTCGCAAGTTATCGTCGAACAAAGATACACTTTTAATTAGTTAATTTCGCAAGCGCTTCATTTTAAATCGTTCTAGTCGATCTGAACGCCGTTTGCGCGTTGACGCAGTACTTTTCTGCCAGTTATTTAACCGCTAAGCAGTAGTGTGCAAGCATTACTGTGTTCCGGATTACAGGGCAAGGTTCTCAGCGAAATTACTGGGCGCATAGAGATTATCCAAAAGTGACGAGCGCAATGCATTGCCGCGCAGGGTTTCGACCTGTTGAAGTTCAAAATTTTGGATAACACTGAACTATATCTTCATTGAAAAAAATAGTAGATTTTTGTCCACCTAAAATCACCTAGTGAGGACCAATATTTCTATATTTAACACCACTTGTTTTCTTTAAAAATATCCCACGAAATTTTCGTCCTATACAAACTTCTTTGGCGGAAAGTTTTTACGTGTTTTTTTTTCGTAGCGTGCCGGTGCGGCGCCTGACTGTTTGACATTGACATACAAACCGAAATGTCATTTGCATCTGTTAATGTGTTTTCTTGTTTTACGAGACGGCTGGGATACAAAAACTTTTGTTTTTACGAGTTCTTGCGAGATTTTTTATCGATGTAAAGTGGGATTCAAAGTCCCGATTCTAGTGAAAAGAATATTTTTGTTTTATACATCCTTACCAAAGACATAAAGGGGTAGACACCTAATCAGCAAATCAAACTATCTTGAAATAAAGTACACCAGATTGACGTACCTGTCAAATCAAATTAAGAGCTCCATACAGTTGTCATTCTCATCTCATACTGATAAAATCTCATAATAATGAGACAAAAAATGGTAAACTATACAAAAATATCATGCTAAAATTACAAGGATTCACAGGAATCAAAGAACACCACTTTAAGTCCTGAAATATACTTTAATAGGATATAAAATTATTGTATAATGTAAACAGAATAGTCGCTATGACAACGTTTAGGGATGTCAATCGAATTTCGGTTAGCCCAAAAATCGATTATTTAATGAAAAATATTTTTTTGATATATCATGATTGAGGATTGTTTCTTGTACTGTAAAGAAGACCGGCGACGGTCATTGACGCAGCCCTTTGATAATTTTATTCGTCGATTAGCAATTGACAATCACTTCAAGCGGATTAAAACACGATTAATTGGCTGCATCATCATTATCAGCCAAATAAGACATCCACTGCTGGACAAAGGCATCCCCTTAGAAAGGTACGATCAAACACGTAAATATTGAGAATGCTCCATCGCCTCTAGTTTTTTTTTAAGAGTCTGAACGATAAGGGATTCACGTGGAATTTATTTGACTATATACTTGATCCAAAAATAATCAACGGTTTAATCGAAGTTCGATTTTTTTTGTCCGATTGAAGAATCTAATACGAGATCGGTTCGAATCGGTTCGTATACGATTTTTTTCTGCAAGAATTGACATCCCTAAGACAAAATGAACTGTAGTATTGCCAGATATTTTTGTAATTTCCCAACTTTGTTTAGGTTTCCTAGAGACTCAGATATATGTAGCTGATCTTTTGATAAAAATAGTTCGGCAAAGTAGAGATGAATATTGGCGGGAACCTATTAAGGTTTCCACCAATATTAATTTGCTTATAATACATAATTTTCATAATTTTGCCTAAAAAACGTGTCAGCGCATAATTATCAACAACAAATAGAAATGTTTCACCAATCCCTATCCAACAACTTAACTTAAAACCCTACGGAAGCCTACAATGAGCGTGTCACGATATGACACAATTGTATTAGAAATAAAATTTTGTACCTTCCTAAGAATGTAAGAATGTAAATTTGTCTAGTGTGGTTGTGGGTTTTTGGGTCTGCAAGTAATATGCACATTCTCTTAGGTTTTCACTGTCACATGCGTGTTACTTGAGGTTGCAGAATAGTCAGGCAGTTTCAAAAAAGATAAATCCGCTAATAAGCGAAAGTTGCGTATGCGTTTATTTGCAAATTTAGAGGATTCCATTTCCATCGTAATAAATTGAAAATAAAAAACTTAACATTATTTAACTTAACAATAATGTGGATGATAAAAAAAAAAGTATAAGAGCCTATTTAAGAACCACTGTGATACAACCTAAATCACTCCAATCAAAATTTATTTACCCGACCAAATAGGGTAATCACTTTTTAATGGAAAGCCTCAAATGTCATGACAAAAAAGACTGTCAAAAATTATAAGCCATTTCAAAATCGTGTTTGTATGGAGACTATCCTTCTGGACCTTATTTATAAGGAGAATTCTGTGATCCTTACTAATACTAGTAGTTCGCGGCGAACTGAGACTTCGCGACCCCTATATCTTCACAACCCCTGGACCGATTCAGCTCATATTTGAACTTAAAAATTGTGAAAAATTCATGAAGATCGGATCAACGGTTCGCAAGTTATCATCGGACAAATATACACACAAACATACATACAAATGCCAATTTGTCCCAGTAAACTTTGCTTCGCTCGGTCAATTATAAATGCGAATGTAACTCTATGTGTCTCTGTGTCTCTCTGGGTATTTGTCGCATTACATTACATTATCAGCCAGAAGACGTCCGCTGCTGAACATAGGCCTCCCCCTTAGACCGCCACACCGACCGACAATGTGCCACTTGCATCCACTGGTAGCCCGCGACTTTCACAATGTCGTCGGTCCACCTAGTGGGTTTAGTGGGTAGTGGGTTTGTCACATTATCACGCTTGAATCGCTCACCGCTTACTAAGAGGACGCTGCTACCCGTCCTCCACAGTTTTAGGATATGCCCAGGTTCGTATACAATCTGATTTATTAATAGTAGTTCTGCGAACAGTAGACCTCGCAAGCACAAACTTTGTTGAACATTCTCAAAGTCGCAGTTCGGGATATTTTTAATGAGTTCTCACGACCTTATTTATATCTTGACAACCTCTTGACCGATTTCGAAATTCTTGTTTAGAATTGAATACCAAATATTTTTGTCGAAATATCAAAATCGGCGCGCAGCAAACTTCCTCCTTTTTGGGGGAAGTACTCACCCAATCAAAAGTGGCAGGCGTCAAAAAAGTCTATGAAATTTTAGAACCTGTATACCAAGTTTCGTCAACATCAATTGAAAAATACGACGAATACCAACATACATACATCCCTCCATACGTACATGATTATGAAAGCCAGTTGTTGTAAAGACTTTGCTCGCTCTGTCAAACATACTTTTTCAGACGAGATTCAGAATCCTTCGCTTCGCTCGGTCAGTAAATAACTAGCACATAATCGTCCGGGCGCGGACGTCTGTCGTCGATTTGAGTCGCCGATTCTCGACCGAGATGATGTTTTTTTTATCTTGAACCGAGATCTTTTCTGTGGTGCAAGATATAAACTTCCAGCTAATATGTAAGCAATTAGTTTTTTGGCGGAAGTCATGTCGCGTTATTGTATTTTTTTACAAAACATGTGTGAATAAAAAAATACTTTGCAAGAGAAAGTGCACGAGTGTTGGTGAATAATGTCATGAAACGTGACATTTAGTGTTGTTCCCAATACTCTATAGAAACCTCCTAAAAGTCTTCACCCACACTCCACCACTTTACTGGACCATGACTTGAGCGAGACTTATTTTTCTTGACTTAGACTTGTTTTGTGAAATATTTTACTTTCCTTGTAATATGACTTGACACCTGGTAAATACAAAATACAAAATAATTTATTCAAGAAAAGGTACATTCACGTTTTAACAGTCCCTAACCGCCAAACTGGGTGTCTTGGTAGTTAGTTCCTTCCATTTGTTTTATATAATATGGTTGTTGTACATTTCTTCTAAGATCATTTTATTTTCATTATTATAACAGAATTGGATTGGAATTAAAATTTAATTTAAATGCACTATTTGTGGAGTTGTTTTGTAATAATATTTCAAAAAAGTAAAATATTTTATTAAACAAGTTTCAGACATAGTCCAACTCAAAGAAAGTAAGTCACGGTCGAGTCCAATTTATCTTTTGTGTTTACGTAAAGTGGTGGAGATTTTTAGAAGTTTTTTAGAACTTGTGCATAAAAGTTTATGAGTACGGCCCAAAAATCCACCGTTTTTACAAATTAACACATGTTTTGGAAAATAATACAATGACGCACCATGATTTCTTCTAAAATCCACCGCTCTTACAAATTAACACAAGGTTTAAAATATAATACAATGACGCGACATTAATTCTACACGTTGCCGCTCTCGCCTTCCTTCTTTGCCTTGAATCGTGCCAGAAAATAAACGCGACCGTTTTAAAGATATTTCACACTGGTTATTAAGAACCTCTCGTGTACACGCGTGAGGGCCGTGTATAATCACCCTTACAAACGGGAGGCTAAAGGACCGCGTACTTAAATATAAAAATTGCTTTTAACGTGTTAAGGTCTGGAGCTAGTGCCTAATCTCTTAAAAATATTATCATCGTCATCAGCCCTAAGACGTCCACTGCTGAACATATGCCTCCCCCTTTGAGTGCCACACCGCCAACAATGGACCATTTGCATCCACCGGTAGCCCTCAACTTTCACAATGTCGTCAGTCCGCAGTGGGAGGCCTAACTACGCTGCGTCTTCCGGTGCGTAGTCGCCACTCAACCTTTCTTCTCTATCGGTTAACGGTTCTTCGAGTGATGTGGCCTGCCCTTGCCACTTCAGCTTGCAATGAGTATATTGTTTAATATATATGCAGATAATTCTATGAAAATAATCAAAACAGTTTTACTTTTCAACAAATATTTATAACAAATATTTCAGTAAATATGAATTATTTGGGAAGCTCTAAAGCAGTAGTGCAATGAAACAAGGCAATTTAATAAATGAGTTTCTATACACGCGGTGAACTCAGCCCCCCAAGTAGGAGTATTTAATTAATTGTAAATCTCTACCCCCTCAAGGCCTCTCATCATCAACAACCAGAAGAAGACCACTGATGCAAAAAGGCCTACCCGTTAAAAGAGGAGAGGGTGGCCATAGTCTCCTCGCTTGGGGATCGCAGATCGATCACCGTTTACTAAGAGAACGCTGCCCGTCCTCTGGTAACCACCAGAGGACGGGCAGTGACTCTTAGTGAAAAGTGAGCGTACTGCGATACCCAAAGCAACCTGCCAAGCATTATGACAACCCCACCCTTTTCAAACGGGTGTTTTGTTCAACACTGCAATGGACGTTCTGGCTGATGATCATTTTAACCAATTCGGTCGTACTGGAGTGCGGAATCTAGGA
Source organism: Apocheima hispidaria (assembly GCA_947579745.1). Taxonomy (NCBI): domain Eukaryota; kingdom Metazoa; phylum Arthropoda; class Insecta; order Lepidoptera; family Geometridae; genus Apocheima; species Apocheima hispidaria. The sequence continues at coordinate 868,197 of OX388171.1, forward strand.
GGTCATGGTATACCTTTGTACTATGCTCGGCGGAGAGGGTTTCGACTGCGAGTATACAACCGGCATTAGGTTTTCACCTTATTTTGCATGAAATCTCCACCAAACCTTAATAATGAACTCTGACGTGATTTCTCATGAACTGAATTTGGCTTTTACTCAAAAATAGAATTTATAAATCCTCCTAATATTGTCGTTTTTGGAGGGAGACACCAAATACCTATGATATAAATAATATTGTTAAAAATTTTAGAAAGTTGACGAATCCATAATGGAAGCATTCTTAACTTTTTTATATTTTGTAATTGTTATGAATGCAACTGTATGACAATAAATAATATTCATTCATTCATTCATTCATTTATATTTTGTTTTAATAAAACGGGTAGTAGTATTCCCGTTTTGATCACATTCGCCATTGCCACTGCCTTGCAAGGCAAGACGAGGTCGCGCGCGTTTTACGCTTAGCATTCTTTGATAAAGGTCACCGAATGTGATCGAAACTATAGTCGGAATAACCGATGAGTATTCCCGTTTTATTTAAAACAAACCTTAATAATCATCGAAAAGGTCATCGCCCATCAAGCTTAATACGAACTTTCACACTTGTCAGCTTAAATCGCAACAGCGAGTCTTAACGCGTTAACGCACCGCGGGTCTCCGCTAATTTGGATGGTGACCGTTAAATTTTATGTCAAATTTAATTTTGAATGTCATTGGTATTGGGTATTTTTCGGCGCTGACAGTAACTTCTTTTGTAAGTGAAGGATTGATACAGATTGCTGGTCTCGTTTTGAGTTTTTTTTTTTTCTTTCCTCCTAAGAGGATTTTGGCGTCGCACGTCTTATGCATTTGCCAGTGTCAAGTATAGTTATATATATTCAAGTTTTGTTAAACATCATACAAGTCACAGTCAAAAGCGAGCAAATCAAGTCACGGTCAAGTCCAAGTCATGCCCCAGTAAAGTGGTATAAACTTTACTAGAGCCTTCTATGGAGTTTTGGAGACAACATGAAAATTCACGTTTCTCGACATTATACCATTCACCAACACCCGTGCATGTTCAAGAACACTTAACGGGTAAAAATTCACCATCTTTACACATTAACACTCGAAATAACACAAGTTATGGAAAGTAATAAAATGACGCGACATGATTTCTTCACGTTCCCGCCAAAACTCCCCGTTTTGAGGTTCCAGACTTCAGCGGGGACCGTATGGTGGCCCACTGCTCATACAAAAAAAAAAACCAGTTGCCTTGTTTTTTTGGCGGTAAAAAAAGATCGTGCATGATATAACAAAAACACATTATACAATCTCACTCACTCACTCAGTTAACAGTAATGATAATTTAAATTGGATACTGATAAGCAATAACATGTCAACCCACAAAAAAAAAATTTTTTTGTCAATCGGTACGCTTCTTTGTGGCTTACTAAGAAGACTCCACTGCCTGTCCTCTGATGGTTCTACAGTTTTAGAACACATCGATTCCACAAAATAAAAAATCAAGTAAAATAAATTACGTGAGTATGAATCCAAAATGAGAAGCATTTATGTAAATTTGTGTTAATCACGACATATTATGTAGGTACGTAATTCAGATAAACACAAAAAAGGCCTCGCAAAGAATCTCATAACCATCGACAAAATTAAATTTCTTTTTTTTTTCCGCAATACACGGCTTAAGCATAACACCAGTCACTTTATTATAAATCCTAAATCCAGACGCCTACTGCCAATAAAATTTGAAGCAAAAGAGAGGGACGAAAAAACAATGTGTAAGTTAGAGCAGGACGGGTAGTGAGGTGCATCGTGGCTTGAAGGTGTAAAGATGAAACACGAAAGTGACGCGTTTTTAGTGATGGGATGCGATGGCGATGTTAGCTATCGATAAAATTCAAATTCAATTCTATGTTTTCTCTTTTATACGTTACTTGGAACTTAGGAACATTAAGTTTGAACAACCAATAACCACGTCAAATGACGTACGCTGATTATTTATTTTTAATATTACCAAAATTAACAAGTACCTAATTAAGTAACCTTTTTCGAGACTTCGAAAGACTCTATATCATAAGTTTTTTACCTGTGTTCTTTAGTACACGATTAGACATTATTATATTACTATTAGTACTCACGGGATGTATAAAATAGTGTAGTAAATAATATAATAATAAATAATAATAATAATTTTTTATAGCATTATTTATTTTTTATATTTATTTTATAAAAAACCTAAATTTAAGAATTAAAATAAATAAATGGAATAATAATAATAATAGTAATAGTGATAAATAGTAATAATAATAATAGTAGGTATATAATGTAATAACCCACCACGAAAGTCTGAAACAGTGTTTGTCATTATTATTAAATAAAAATACGTATCTCTATAAAAATGAGAGAACCTACGAGAACTCTAAAGAGGAATGAGGTAAATGAAATGGTCATCACTGCTCCGTGGTTTAATTAACTAAGATAATAATAAATATATCAACATACATAGTAAAAATATTTACAAATATTTAAAAAACTCAAGTGAAACTCCTATAGTTTCTTCTTTTGATATGCAACTTCGAAACTGTCTAAATAATACAAAGACATCGACAGATTTATCGATATCGATACTATTTAAAACTCTAACGATATATCTCTATCGATATGCAAACTACCACAGTCCCACCCCTAAAGGTCACGGCCCAAACGCCTCGGAACGGGTTCCGCCACAGCCGCCGGCGAATAATAACATCCTCTGGCAAAGGAAAATAAATCCATAGCCAACGGCACAAAAGATGTAAAAAACCTCGCACTTACTTACGAAAAAGCCTGGGTTGGATATTTGTATAGGAATTTTGTAAAAAAAGGTTTACTTCAGAAATATCCAAATATTTCTACTCACTGCTAACACAAAGTAAGGCGAGAAGTAAGTGACGTGATACTTTGTCGTCGATAATCTGTTGATAGTATTAAAAAAAGTAAATTCTACATCACAAATATACAAATAATTGACCGAGCGAAGCGAAGGTCTCAGAGTTTACTGGGACAAATCGGCATTTGTATGTTTGTCCGATAATAACTTGCCAACCGTTGATCCGATCTTCATGAAATTTTGTAGGCAAGTAGTTTATTTCAATACAATTTTAAGTTCAAATATGAGGTGAATCGGTCTAGGGGTTGTGAAGATATAGGGGTCGCGAGGTCTCAGCTCGCCGCGAACTACTAGTGTATAATACACATTTCATAAACTTTTTATCACTATAGTAGTTGGCGCCGAACTGAGGCCTCACGACCCCTATATCTTCACAACCCCTAAACCGATTCAGCTCATATTTAAATTTAAAAATTGTATTTAAATGGACTACTTGCCTACAAAATTTCATGAAGATCAGATCAACGGTTCGCAAGTTATCATCGGACAAACATACAAATGCCGATTTGTCCCAGTAAACTCTGAGACCTTCGCTTCGCTCGGTCAATTAAAATACAGAAAAAATCTTGATAACAGACTACCCCCGAAACGCTAATTTCATCAAAATGTTAGGAAAATTCACTAACTCTCTCTATCGCAGGCACGAAAAACAGAGCGACAGCTATACAATTTCAAATATCGAATACATCAAAACTTAGCGGAAGGAAAATCCTCTTAATAAAATTTGTTAGTTTTTACAGTACAATGATAACCCAATAAATTTCTATCGCCCAACCAAACGTGACGATGATTGTATGAGTAAACCTTATTGTCTTTCTCGTCCCTTTATCAATGCCAGTCTCTTATTTGAGTACAAAAACATAAAGCCTTACACTTTACACTATACAAATAAAATCAGCCAACACTTCCCTCAAAGAAATCACTGCCTGAATGACAGAGCCATTAAAAAAAAGAATTAAAAAATAAATTTAAAAACAAAACAAAAAGCGAGGGCATTCCTCAGTTTGAAATGAGAAGGATAGTTGAATGGCTTGAATTGAGAATGCAGGTGTTTTTAAACCAGAATGGTCTACGCTCACCGAATCTACTCTAACGCGAAGTCACAGCAAATATAAATTTACGCTCTATAGTGTCACATACAACAATTCGATACTTTTTTTTTTTTTTGATATATATATTTTTTTGGTTCGTCTGCCGTAAAAACTTAACACGATGTTTTTCATGGTCGACAGGCAGGTATTTTGGCAGGTCGTCTCTAGTGAGGCTGCCGAAACACTGTATGTGCTTGGCGACAAATTGGATATAGGACTCATACTAGAATGCTATTTTTAATGTAATTAATTCATAATAATTGAATTAAAATCATTATTTTTATTAATATATATTTCGTCTAATTTAATACAAATTAAAAATAGAATCTCGCTGTTTTACGTCATGTAAAAATTTAATTGTGTCACCTTTAATTTCAAGTGGTTTTGGAAGTGGTGGAATTTCAAAACATCAAAAATAACTTAAACTACAATCCTAACTAATATTATAAAAACGAATGTTTTTTGTAGGTCCACACGAACGAAGTTCGGGTAAGAGTTATTAATAAATATAGCACACAATAAGATGTTGCCATTTATAATTATAAAATCTACCCGACTTCAATGTTTTTGTAGCTTTTAAGCGATAGATCGTGGAAAGTTTCACTAATTTTAGAAACTACATGTTGATATTCGGATAATTTCTTGCATCAAACTACAAACAGTTAGTTATACTCGGCAGAATCTTGAATGTCACGATTTTCGCGTATGTGGTTTTTACTCGTTCGTATTTTGGTAATCTTTTAAAGTACAATTTTGAACTCAAAAGACCCGACAGATTGGCAAGAGCTTAAACTGTATGACAGCGGAGGACTTAATCAGTTCAATGTTGGAGTCAATGCGGTGTGCGATGACCAGAATGCGCAGTGGCCAGTGCGTTTTGATGCATTGAAGTGAAAGAAGAGAACGCATTTAAAAGATGTGTGGTGTAAAAAGAGTTTTTGACCTTTTGTATGGAATAGTAAAGTATACCTGCTTTATACTGACTATGGAATATTTTATACAGAAATAAATAATGTTAAACTATGAATCATCGCGTTTTCAAACTACCAAGGATTCTGTTTTCGAAACGCTCGTATGATTTCGCACGATAATATCATGCGAAATGAAAGATTTTGTATTTTTTTTTCTCTTAAGTTTTGGCTTCACACGTGTATTTAGCCAGTGTCAAGTTTTGTAATATTTGAAGTGAAGTCAAGTATTTCACAATTAAAACAAGTCTCAGTCATAGTCTAAGTCAAGTAAAGTAAGTCACGGTCAAGTCCAGTCATACCCCAGTAAAGTGGTGGACACTTTACTAAAGGTTTCTATTGAGGTTTGAAAACAACATGAAAAGTCACGTTTCACGACATTATACTATTCACCAACACTCATGCACGGTCACGAACACTTAATTAATAAACACCTACCATTTTTACACATTAACACTCGAAATAACACAAGTTTTGGAAAATAATGTATAATGTCGCGACATGACTTCTTCACGTTCCCGCTAAAAACCCAAAGCTTTTGTATTGTTGAAAAGCAAATTCGAACGGTTCAAACCATTTGTTGCGTTAGCGAGTGATATGATTATTTAAAAAATGCAATTTTTGTTTGGGATTTCGCTCGAAAGTCAAGTCCAGGATGTCCAGGATAGAAAAATCTTTAAGCCGTCTTTTTTTGGCCCTAAAACACTCTCCCTTCTGAAAAAGTACTTGCTAACTACTCTATGAGCCATTCCTTAAGACCTATGCAAATAAGGAACCCGCCACAGTTTAATTAACAATAATGTCCTTTCTTGGCCCCCGAAGCCCTAACCTTTGTCTGTACGTCACGAGCTTGGTTAAACTCGCTGGACCAGCGGCTTTGCTCGTAACTCTAGTAATTATTTGTAGCGGTAGTACTCTTTTTGCAGAAGTAACACACTTAATAATTGACCGAGCGAAGCGAAGGTCTCAGAGTTTACTGGGACGAATCGGCATTTGTATGTATGTTTGTGTGTATATTTGTCCGATGATAACTTGCGAACCGTTTATCCCATTCTTATGAAATTTAGTAGGCAAGTAGTTCATTTCATTAAAGTTTTTAAGTTTTTTTGAATATAAAAACTAAAGACTTTACAAAAGGAAATGCTAATATGACAACGAATATGCTAATAAAGAGCTAAGTGCTATTATAGATTTGCGTATTTGCGATATACTCCGACCAGTCCAGCTCCCTAAATTTTTAAGTTAAAATATGAGCTGAATCGGTCCAGGGGTTGTGAAGATATAGGGTTCGCGAGGTCTCAGTTCGCCGCGAACTACTAGTTATTTGTAGCGGTAGTACTCTTTTTGCAGAATTATCACACTTAATAAATAAAGAACTACAGGATTGGCGCTTGACAACATCTCACTAGTAGGGCTGGTGTGCGCACCGCGACAAAATCTCTACTCTTTATGTCGTGAAAAATGAGACAAACGTATACATATTCGTAGCCGTGTCCTGTTCTTGCATAACAAAAAGATTTTGTCGCTGTGTATATGCTAGCCTTGCTGGACAAACTTTTAAATCTTACAAGTTATATTAATGAATAAAAAACAAAATACCCTACTGCATAATGTAGCTAAAGTCACTCCGGAAGTATAGAGGAATCTAACGACACCTCACTCGTCAAAATCGGTCAAGTCGCTTAGCCTACAGCAGGTAATATAGGAACACACAAACATACTTACCTACACCCCAAAAACATTACCCTCGTTCTTGGGCAGTCGAGTAAAAATTAAGTCTTGTGATATAATGAAACTTGTTTTTTTTTTTCTCTTTCCTCCTAAGAGGATTTCGGCGTCGCACGTCCGCATTTGCCAGTGTCAAGTATACATTTATATTTTCAAGTTGTTAGATATTATCAAACAAGTCACGGTCAAAGTCGAGCAAAGCAAGTCACGGTCAAGTCCAAGTCAATCCTCAGTAAAGTAGTTACTATAGCCTTCTATGGAGTTTTGAAAACAACACGAAAATTCACGTTTCACGACATTATACCATTCACAAACACTCGTGCATGTTCACGAACACTCAAAGGGTAGAAATTCACCGTTTTTACACATTAACACTCGAAATAAAAGAGTTAGTTTTGGAAAATAATAAAATGACGCGACATGAACTCTTCACGTTCCCGCCAAAACTCCGAAACTTGTTTATAACATTATGTATGAAGCCAATATTTAAGAAAAAGGTAATCAGTTACTAATAAAGAACATTGAATCACATCGGGTGGTCTTCCGACGGCCTTAATATTTATTTTTATTAAATTTACAGACATTATGATGTGTCAACGCCAATAAAAACCAAACTGATGTAAAACGGGCTAAATAAGTTAAGAATCATTAGCCAAATGTCAAGAGTTGACTAATCTACCCACGGGTTTGAGCTATGCATGTTAGTACAAATTTAGTTAATTTTCACCCGACTGCCCATGAAGGGTAATGTTTTAATAATTATTGGGCTCAGTGTGCGCGATTTTGTAATATGGAATAAGAGCAGCGCCATCTAGTGCCATTTAGGTGGCACTGCTTTAAAGAACTCAGACCTCGCGACCTCTATATCTTCACAATCCCTGGACCGATTCAGCTCATATTCGAACTTAATTTTTTTATTGAAATGAACTACTTGCCTACAAAATTTCATGAAGATCGGATCAACGGTTCGCAAGTTATCATCGGACAAATATACACACAAACATACATAAAATGCCGTTTTGTCCCAGGAAACTGAGACCTTTGCTTCGCTCGGTTAATGACGTGACCATACATTTCGCCCAGAGGTTGAGAATCGCAATGCAACGTGGTAATGGGGCCAGCATTTTGGGAAGAAATTCTACGATACTTATACTTCTGGAATAGTTTATGTTATTTAAATTATCTTTCTTTTCTTATCTGTAATATATTAATTAGTTATTTATGTAAATTGTGCCCGTGTGTATAAAATATATTTACCTTGTAATTGTGAAATTATAATAAGTAATTATTATAACTAGTAGTTCGCGCCGAACTGAGACCTCGCGATCCCTATAATATCTTCACAACCCCTGGACCGAAACATACAAACATACAAATGCCGATTTGTCCCAGTAAACTCTGAGACCTTCGCTTTGCTCGGTCAAAAAAAAACTTATATAATATTCATCCGTCCGCCACTCACGTTACATATATATATATATATATATATGTACTCTGCGGATGTGTCAAGGCTAAGGTTTGCCAAATTTAAGTGAATACAAGATTTTGTAGTGGTGGGGCTCTTATGCAGAGTCCGCCTGGGGAAGTACCACACCTTTGCCAGTTATTCACTTTGCATTTGCACACTACCGCCAGGCGTGGCCTAATTAAAAACTTGTATGTCTGTCTGTTACAGCTAGAACCCGAAGTGCGGCGACGCCTATAAGTTGTAGTCGGTTAGAACTAGGTATACCCGCACTTCGGGTTCTAGCCGTAACATACACTAGTCTCTACGCCTATCCAACGGTTTTTTTAACTCTAATATCCCTACCGACGAACCGGAAGATGAAGCGTAGGCAGGTCTCCCACTATGTGAATCGACGACATTGTGAAAGTCGCGGGCAACCGGTGGATGCAACTGGCACGTTGTCGGTCGGTGTGGCGCTCTAAGGGGGAGGCCTATGTTCAGCAGTGGACGTCTTCTGGCTGATAATGATGATGATGATGAATATCCCTAACCCTTTGTAACCGAAGACCAAACACTGTATACAAAGTCGCAAGTTTTTTATTTATTTTTGTTTTAATAAAACGGGAATACTCACGTTAAATTGAGTCGGTTATTCCGACTATAGTTTCGATCACATTCGGTGACCTTTATCAAGGAATGCTTAGCGAGACACGCGCGCGACCTCGTCTTGCCTTGCACTTGCCTTGTCGTTTTTTTTTTATGTTCGCGGATACGACACGTCTCAGAATTTTATTATTACGCAGTCAAATTAACGTCCTGGCAGTTTAAATTTACAATTAATTAGCACCAATAGCCAACCAGTCAGATGAATAAAAAAAAACTAATTACAACCTAAGAATTATGTCAATAAAATGATAAACATTATAATAAATTTATTTAAAAGACTGCTTTTGCGCTGACGACGGTTCGGCGGCCATCTTGAACGGTCAAGATTGAATTAAAATTGCGCGATGGGTTCCGCAGGCGACATCTTTGGTATTTTTTGTTATCTATGGGTTTTAGTTGACAGAGTTTAATATATATATATATATTTATTGATGTGGTCCCTAATGTGATAAATACGTTATTTACTTACAATAAAAAACTAGTTAAATGTTTCCAAAACTCAGTAGAAGCTAAGATACGCAAGACTTGGACTATGCTGTGACTGAAATCAACTTAGAATAGGTATGACTGAGATTGAGATTTGTGAAATATTATACTATACTTGACACTGGCTTAAATAAGTAATAACACTGGCTAAAAATTCTGATAAGCCAAAAAAGAACAGAGAGAGAGAGAGAGAGAGAAAAACCAGTTAAAACATATTATCGCTATTCTTGTTATGACTTTATTGCTGTCATTTAAAACTTTTGCAATCGAAATTAGTGTTAGATAGCACAATGTTTGAACAGACGATGGAAATACGTTTCGTACAATCACCCTGAAAACAATCTACGGAAAAAAAACATTACATTAGCTAATGCAATCAAATAATGCTGCATCAGCCTTGTTAATGTCCCACTGCTGAGATGTCAGCCTACCCTCGAAATGTCAATGGGCCATATTCACCACGCTGGCTCAGTGCGGGTTGGTTCTTCACGATGGTTTTCTTCACCGAGAAGACAGTGGTATATCCGTACATAAATTCCAAAGAACTCATTGGCAACAAACTACCCGGGTTAGCACCCGCGACCTGACGAATATGAGGTGAGCGTGCTCCGACCGAGCTACCACGGCTACATTCAACAAAATGGCCAATATGGGAAGGCTTCGTTCAAGAGAACGATAGGAATCCTACAATAAGAGAAGCGATCTCCTTTTGGCAGGCAGTCAAATAGTGTCTGACATTCATTCGTCTCAGTGTTTCATGTCAGCTGCGTATTAGGTACCACGTATTATTAAATTATTTGAACTCGACTCTAGTTATTTTCTATAATAAGCTTATTTATAAGCGGTGACTTTTGATTGCAGGTCATTCAAGTACAAGTTATATTACTGTATAGGTCAAACAAACAGTTATGTTTAGTTGTATATTATACACTGAAACAATAAAACAAAAAAGAGATGTAAACATTTTAACTATGGTTATTGTTGCAGATTTCGTCGTTGGTCAGGTCAGATCACGGTAAAAGTTATATAATATATAATGATTTGACTAGCCTTGTGGCTCAATGGGTGGATTTCTGCCTTCTGAGCTGTGGGTTGTGGGTTCGATTCCCACCCAGGACAAACATTTTTGTGTGATGGACATGGATGTTTGTTCTTTGTCTGGGTGTTTCTATGTATTCTATGTATGTATTTCCAAAAAAAGAAGTATTTATGTATTCTATCACTTATCTGGTTCCCATAGTACAAGCTTGCTTAGTTTGGGGCTAGATGGCGCTGTGTGTAAAAAGGAAAAAAAAAATTAAAAAAAAATGAGTTCTTTGGAACCTACGGATATACTATTAGCCTTTAGGTGAAGGAAAACATCGTGAGGAAGCCCGCACTGGGCCAGCGTGGTGGGCCTAATTACTCTTCGAGGGTAGGGCCGATATCCCAACAGTGGGATCAGAGAAAATAATTATTTAAAACTAAAACTAGACTCTTAAAATTATAAAAAACTAAACATGAGAATTTATTTAAGACATCTTTATTTTTTATTAGTATGATGATATTATATATTTCGTTTTTTTTTTTAAACTTTTTTTTTGTCATCTTAAACGTAAAATTAAAAAAAAAACAGTTTTCAATATCGCCCATATAACTTTAAATCGTTAAAAACGTTGAGTGTGCCAGCTAGAGGAAACAAAAGTCAGTTTCCTAGTCTTATAGAATAATTATTTAGCGCACGGAACCCTAAACCATATTTCGCGTGAACTTTAATATCAAAAAAGGCGCAAAACATACGTTTTTTTATTGTAATGCAGAACATGGAACAGATAAGAATGTAAAAAAATATTCGTGAAAAATAAAAACGCGAGGACACAACATGAGCCCTGCATGAGGTAGCCACTGGGTGCTGTAGGGCTGTCACCTACACCGATTTCAAATAGAAAAATCCCACTAATATTATATATGCGAAAGCTTGTGTGTAAGTATGTAAGTGTGATAAAATATAACAAGAGAAATAGAAGATAATAAACTAAAATTACAGTTCCACATTAAATTATTTAAATAGCATGAAAACTGACGTGGTTTTGATACATTTTGTTTTAATAAAACGGGAATACTCACGTTAAATTGAGTCGGTTATTCCGACTATAGTTAGTGCAAGGCAAGACGAGGTCTCGCTGAGCATTCCTTGATAAAGGTCACCGAATGTCATCGAAACTAGTTGGAATAACCGACCCAATTTAACGTGAGTATTCCCGTTTTATTAAAACAAAACATGTAAGTGTGTTTGTTCCCGTTCAACCCCCGTTCCCGTTTGTTGTGTAACGAATGGATGAATGAAGGATTTGGAATTTGGTATGGAGGTAGGTTATTCCCTGGATTAACACAGGCTACTTTTTGTCCCGAAAATTTAACCGTTCCTGTAGAATAGCGGGTTAAGCCGCGGAGCGCAGCTAGTAATTTACTAGGTGGCATTGGCTATATTCCTCTGAATTATAATATTAGTTAGGATGAATCAGGATAGCTGGGATCCAATCAAAAATCATACGCATCACCTCGCTGGCCCAGTGTGGGTTGGCGGTGTCACATACGACATCGAATTTCTTCTCCAGACATAATTATGCGGGTTTCCTCACGATGTTTTCCTTCACCGAAACGTAACTAAAGATTTGTAGTTTTATTGAGTTTCCGATAGTTGCATGCGCCATGTTCACGGGTATGACTGAAGATGAGGGAGGATGATAAAAAAAATCGGAGCAGACAAACCCGTGAACCTGAAAATGGCGCAAGCAGCTGTGCCAAAATATCGGAAACTCAATAAAACTAAAAATCGTGGTAAATATCCCGTGAGTACAGTAATGAGTGTAGTACATAATTTTATTTTGATTTTGGACAGCCCTATTTCCAACACAGTATCGCACAGTGTGAGCTCACCGGTCGCCATATTTTCGACTCAACACTGGTTGCGAGCGCTGCGTGAGAGATGTTAAGAGCGCTTTGGCGAATTACACTCTCTTGCTTTTACAAACAAGTTTTTTTTAGTTAATAATACTAGTAGTTTGCACCGAACTGCGATCCCACGATCTTTATAACTTCACAACCTCTGGACTGATACTCAACTATTTCGAAAAAGAGATGGCGCTGTACACTTTCGGGCGCAGATGAAAGAGATGGGTTTAGCGCGCTAGTAAAAAAAAAAACAGAAAACTGCTAATTTCATAAAATCAGCAAGTCATTCAAAATTATGTTGCATGCATACCTTTGACAGCCCCGGTGGCTCAGTTGTTAGTGAAGTGTTTGGGGGCGTGGGTTCTTTTCCCATCTAGGACAAACATTCATGTGATGATTATTTGGGTGTGTTCTATGTCTGGGTGTTAATATCTATATAAGTATGTATTTAAAAATATCTATGTTCGTGTAGATCAGATGACCGTCTGTGCAAAAATGTCCCAGATATTTATTTTTATTTTATTTATTTATTTATACCTAGATATTATTATTACCTCACTATTAGTGTAACAATTATTTGAATATACACTCGGGGTTCCGAGCGCCAACGAAAAATGTGTGTAAGTAGAGGTCTTTTCTATGGTTTTTTTATCGAGAAAATGTCATGTAATCATGTTTTCCCGCCATGCAAATCTAGATGCCAGAACCAGGAAAACATATATCCCAAAATAAGGTTTTAAATCTGCATAACTAATGAGGGCACTAAATAGAAAAATCTGTTATTTTTTTTTAAATACGCCGTTAAAAATTTAAAAAAAAAAAAACAAAATGTAGCCTATGCCACACCGGAAATAAAGGGAAATCCAACGATGACTCACTCTTCAGAACCGGTCAAGCCGTTTAGGCTACTTGCGATATAGAAACTCACAATCATAGCATTACATATATGCATACTTACATACTCAAAAACTTACTTAATTACACCCCAAAAACATGACTCTCCTTCGAGGTTAGTTGGGTAAAAAGACTGTTCTGGAGGAAATACCGTTCAGAAGCAGTAAGTGCTTCCAATCTACTTTCTTTAGAACAGCATAGAGATGTTCAACCGCGAAGCAGTAGTGCGCAAACAATACTATGTTCCAGACTGAAGGGATATTAGCATAAAGGATTTAACATCTAATATAATAGCTTAGGGTGACGAGCGCAGTGCATTGCCGCACATGGTTTTGAACTGTTGTTCAAAATTCTGAGTGGCGCTCAACTGTAATGGGCAAGCGTGGCGCATACCATCAGACGAGCGAAATGCTCGTCTCGTTACTTTAAAAAACCAGTGATGTGGAGCTCATTACTTGGGTTTGTCTTTCTGAACAGGTCCAATCCGGGGTTGTGCAGGAAATAAACCGAACAGGTACTTTCTAGGCACTTCATACGATATGCCGAAATACCCTTTACAGATTGAGTTCTTCATCGACTGCACTTTTTGTCGAATTTCGCTTTTACGAACACATCTTTCTCCAACAGAACGAGTCTACGAAATCACTTTTCATCGACGGTTGGTTTCACGCAACAATTATTTTTAGATGGAACGGTTCACTGAAAACACTTTCTCCATGGTTAATTTACGAAAAATACTTTTACCAATAGAATGGTCCGCCGAAAACACTTATCGCTGGGACTTCTTCCTTTCAGCTTTACGCGTCAATCGTGCTACATCTTCGGCCACATCGTCACATCGAACCACAAGATAAATATTGTGTTCAAATGCATGTCATAGTTAGTTTAAAAAAACTATAACTTAGTTATGGAACCATAAGCTTGATCAAAACAAGCACTTGCCTATTTTCACTGCTATCTTTTCATGATGGTCCATAGATTAAATAAGAAAATCCTTTCGCTTGTAAAATTAAATATTAATTAACAACAACTACGAGGTAATCCCTGTAGGGTATTGTTTCGTTAATAATAGTCGGCACGCACACAACGACGCAAGTGAGCTTTTAATATGAATACGGCTCTTATGAACGTGGGTGTGCATTGTCACACGATAAGATTTTCATCAACAAGATAATTCCTATTTTTTTAGGGTCCGTACCAAGATGGTAAAAAGGAACCCTTTTGGTGAGACTTCGATGTCCGTCTGCCTGTCTGTCATTCACGGACGATTATCTCAGAAACTTTATAAGCTAGCGACTTAATTTGGCATAAATTTAGATTATGTTAGCCCACATATTTTGTAGAAAAAAGTTTTTAGAAAAATGATTGCTTTTGCTTAAAATAGAGTATGAAAAGGGGACAAAAACCTTGAAGTTTCGTGATGTGCACATATGGGGTGTCATATAGTTCTATCGGCGAAATATTTCTTTGTAAAAGTGACCTTCGACTAACAGTGCAGTTGTTGAAGCGTGATTCGCCATAAACCTTCAATCGGCGTAAGTTGTTTCGGAATATCGTACGTACATGATAATTTGAAAGGTCTTGAGTTAAGAAATTAAACATTTTATTTTATTTTATTTTATAGAATATGGATCCCCAACAGAAGTTACACATTACATTCACATTATGAAACATAGGCATCAAGCTGGGTGCACCCCCAATTACAGGAGACCACGTCGTGCTCATGGAGGTTCGACTAGACTAAACTAAAATGAAAATATTTTTTGCTGCCTGCAGAGTACACTATTGAAGAGTTTTTTAATGATAATTTTGACAATATACAAATGGACCGCTCCGCACCAATTGCCATACCCTAATAGGGTCATATGTGTCACTAAACCCAAATCATGTTATTTTTAAGACCTACATATATGTCGCAATAAATCATTGAGTATTGAGTATTGAGTATTGAGTACAAAATAGTTTAAATTAAATTTAGGTTACATTGGAAGTTTGTTGTTTGGAAATAAATACATTTTGAATTTGAATTTTGATTATCATACATAAATACCTTGTTTAAAAGTTACCGTATCGGTGATATTTACAGAAATACAATAAAACACAAAAATGAGAGCATGTTTGAGAAAAGACGTAACGTAATTTCTTAAGCAATGGAAACTTTCAATCCCCGTGATTTATAGGCACAGCGCTCAGTGTTGCCGTGTTATGAAAATATTTAATTATTCGCCGCACTTCGGCCGAGTCACCCTGCAATTTGGGGTTGCCAGAGGTGACGAAATTGCCACACGCTTGAAACTTTGATAATGCTTAGATTTTGGCACGATTTTTTTCTATCATGATGATTGGCAGGTTTTTGGCAATTAAGATTGCGAGTGACAGGTAATGGGATGGCGTGTTCAAGGTTGATAAACACGTCTAGCCTGGAATGGCATTATAACTAGCAGTTCGCGTCGAAGTGAGACCTCGCGTCTCCTTTAACTTCTCAAAACCTGAACCGATTTTTCTCAAACGACGACCAGAACCACTGATGGACGGACAGCAGCGACTTCATAGTAAACAGTGAGCGTACTGCGATTCTCAAACCTGCCAAGCGTGAGGTTTATGGCATTGGCAACCCATCTCTTTTCTAAAGGCCACTGTTCAGCGGTGGACGTCTTCTGGCTGATGAAATGATGTGTGTTCTTTCGAGTGTTAAAGTGTAGGGGATCGTTATCTATTAAGTGTTCTTTAATGTGTATGAGTGTGGGAAAATCGTATAAAGTGGTGAAATATCTGTATTTATGTATTTTCCGTAGAAATTTCAACCAACAATATAAAGAAGTGCTAAAGTTTTTTTTTCCTGCGGTAACACACGTAGCAACTTGGTTGGTGCCGACCACCGTCTACCAAACGAGAAAGAGATAATATAATGTCGTCTTATTTTCTCTTGTTACTCTGCGGTCCGTGGTTGTCACGTGTGTTAGCTATCTTACAAAACTTGACACTGGCTAAATACACAGTGTTGAACAAATTTTAATAGAAAAAAAAAGTAAAGGGAAAGGTGCGACAGATTCGACATCAATGGATTACTTTTGCAGTAATCGAAAACAAAATATCTCGTACGAGCCACAAAAAATAAATAAAATACATTTCGTGACGTCATCAATCAACGTCATAGCACCCCTGATAAAGGGGTAGTTTTCCATCCAGTATTGGTATATTTTTAGTTTAGCGTGGTTTTACTCCCATCTGTCAAGTTGACATAAAACGTCAAATTTTTTTTACTACTTTTTTGGCACTTAAATACTCTATAAATAGAAATAGAAGTAGAATCATTTATTGGCCTTATAACTGAATTGTCACATTAGGCAAGTCTTTTTACATTACATTACATACAGCCAGAAGACGTCCACTGCGGAACATAGGCCTCCCCCTTAGACCACCACACCTACCGACAATGTGCCACTTGCATCCACCGGTTGCCCGCGACTTTCACAATGTCATCGGTCCACCTAGTGGGAGGCCTGCCTACGCTTCGTGTTCCGGTTCGTGGTCGCCACTCAAGAACCTTTCTTCCCCATCGTTTATCGGTTAGTCTTTTTACAACATTTTAGTTAACACAATATTACTTAATTATTATTGTCAATATTAGTCACATGTAATAATAATCGATCTAGTTCCACCCGCATAAAATATAATATATAATATCTACGTGTGGAGCCAAAATACAAGAGAAAAAAAAAGCATCTCGGTTCATTCTTATAGCAATATCACGAACAAGACACCCACAGTCATAAATATATGTCCACCCGTTTTGTCTTCGCGTCAACGTGACAAAGCTAGAATATGAATGCATCCGTCTCGTTCTCGCGGGATAAATATGGTGGACATTTCATCCCGGCGCCCGAGCTAGGCCTGCTGGATGGTATCCCCGCGCTGATTCAGTAACTTTTTTAAAACAGTGACGTCAATAGGTCAATACAATGTGGGTGGCCATACCTATTCTGAAACGCTGAATAATATATCTGTTACCGTCATTCTTGTTAGAAATGCGGTGAAGGTGAGTGTGACAGAGAATCTCGACCGTGCCAGAAAAGGGCCCGGGTCAGTGTTGCGTGTAAAGACCTCATGCAGATATTGAGGTCATGAGGTCAATCGGTAACTGTTACTTGTTAGCGAGTCATGTCAGGTGCTCACGTTAGCATTTTTGAGGGTAGTTTCCAGCAAAGATTCAAGTTTTCAAAACTTCACAAACCTTGGCTGGACCGATTTGTCTCATATTAGAACTCAAAATTGTTTTAAAATGAATTACTTGCCTACAAAATGTAATCAAGATTAATATCATCGGACAAAATCAATATAACAACAACCAGGGTCTCTATTTTTGAATTGCTCGTATATTTCGCATGAAAATGTCATGCGAAATGACTGACTTCCGAAAGGAATCCCAAACAAAAGTCGCATTTCTTAAATAATATGGAGTTGTTTTAACCACTCGAGTAGTTTAAAACATTTGAATAGGCTTTTTATGAAATATATTTTTTAAAAACGCACGTTAATAGAGCCCCAGGTCCCAACAAAAAAAGTCTTATTTTTTTTCTCTTATTTTTTAGCTCCACGCTTTGTGTATTTAGCCAGTGTCAAGTATTGTAATATTCCAAGTGAAGTCTAATATTTCACAATTAAAATAAGTCTCAGTCATAGTCTAACTCAAGCAAAGTAAGTCACGGTGAAGTCCACGTTATGCCCCAGAAAAGCGGTGGAGACTTTACTAGAGGTTTCAATGGAGTTTTGGAAACAACAAGAAGAGTCACGTTTCACAGCATTATACTATTCACGAACACTCGTGCACGTTCATGAACACTTAATGCATAAAAATCCACCATTTTTACACATTAACACTCGAAAGTTTTGGAAAATAATATAATGACGCGACATGACTTCTTCTCGTTCCCGCTGAAACTCCCAAAAGAGTCTTTATGTATTCCTATTTGGGACCTGGAGCCTTATCATGTAACTCTGGTGGCGATGGTATTCGTTTGCTATCCTGCTCGCTCGCATTCTGCGAGTAAGTTGGTGCAAGTGGGACGGCAGGTAATTACCTGCCCCTGGTTAGGCCCCTGGTTGTGAAACAGAAATAGGACGTCTAATTTGGCAGCTGGTTACGTGGCAGATTTTTTTATTTTTTTTCAAATGGTTGTGAAATTCAAGTTGCCATGCGGTGGAGGAGTACCTACCAGTTAAATATGGTCATAATTGAATGGCATCGCAACGTCTAATACAATTTTAAAAACTTACATTCGAGCTATCAAACCGAAAAATCAAAAAAGTTATGAATCTGAAAAAAAAAACCCGTGCTACAACATCGGTGGAGATCTTAGCGATAGGGCGGGTGAAAATGTTGGCGTTTAATACGGTATGAAAACCGAGCAAAGCCACGGCAGCCTACTAATAAAACTATAAGAAAATACAGACATTTAGCTAAAAGTACAGGCGCGTGCAACTTCCGTTCTGTCACAATCAATCATGAAAGTTACCGACAGTAAGGCTCGTACACTAACTGAGAAAAGTGTTACAAAAGTTTTAAAAAAAAGCTAAATGTCTGAATATGTCGCATGCAGTGTACACGTACAGCCCATTAACAATTATTTATTTTATTTATTTCATTTATTATATATTTTATTATTCTGTACCAGCCTTTAACCATTCCACTGTAAAGTTGACATATCGGCCTACCCTCGAATGGTGAATAGGCCATAAATACCACGGTGGCTCAGTGCGGGTTGGCGGATTCACATACTCCATCGAATTTCTTCACCGGAAATATGCAGGTTTCCTCACGATGTTACCCTTCACCAAAACGTAAGTTCAAAAGAACTAATTGGTAAAGGCCTACCCGTGATCGAGCCCGCTATCTCACGAATGTGTGGCGTGCGGGCTCCCACAATTATTATTTTTACTTCTTAAAAAAAAATTCGTAGTATTTATAGCTACATTTATATTATGGCAACATCGTACGGAAACTCAAAATGTCAACGTCAAAATTGACATCGGCGACTTCAATCTAATAGAGAGATAGAGAGACCCACGTTGCGTAATTTTTAAATTGTATTAAATTCTTGTTTAAATCACGAGAATCGACGCTTTAGATTCTGGGACAGGACACTTAACTCCATGATGGCTGAACAGATTTTGATGAAATATCGTGTTTATAGCTTGGATTAACTTGGATACTTTGTAAGCCAGCTACTGTTCCTGTAGGACAGCGGGTGAAACCGCGGGGCGCTGCTATTATATTTTCAGTCTGACAGTCTGTTTTCAGTTTCTGTTGTGTTGCTAAATTGTTATTTTCTACTCGATTGTACCAACCTAAAATCTCTACCACATCTGGAAACAACAAAAGTCAATATTATTAACGGAATAATAAACTTTCTTTCTTAGTTTCGCTTGGAGGCATTCCACTTAGGCACATTGTTGCGGAGAAACTAAGGGGTAATTTCCACGGACGACTTCCTAGTCGCAATTTATGCTTAGAGTTCATCTCACAAAAAAATTAAGACGTAAGGTGCAACGTTTCGCTCATTGCGCAAAATTCAAATTTTCTTGCGGTTTTTGTTAATTACAGCTTAATTACTCATCGTGGATTTATTGAAACCAATTTTGCGCCAATAAATAAGTTGTTTTAAGAAATTACGGGTAAAATGATTACCTAGATAACATTGGTTTAGCTACGAAAGTCAATAAGCTGATTATAATCTTGGTTTTTGGTTTAATGAGAAATGTACTTATACTAGCTTTCAACTTGAATTTTTGGTAGGTGTAATTTCTTGAAACCATCTATTTATTATCGCAAAATTAGTTTTCATGAACCTACGATGAGTAATTAAGCTGTAATTGACAAAAAACGCAAGAAAATTTTAATTTCGCGCTCTGTGCGAAACGTTGCACCGTAACATTTGACGTTTTCACGGAGGATTGCAGTCACAAGATAAGGGTCCACTTCCACGGACGGTTTTATAGTCACAAACTAAGGAGACATTTTTATGGACGTATTTATCCTACTACAGTTAGGTATATTGATACAAAGGGTAACTTTTTAAGTAGTGCGCAAATTGCTAAAGTAATCAGTATCGTTATTAGAACATATTTAACCTAAAATGCTACCATTTTTTTTTTGTTTTTTTTTTTTTAAATGTCTAGCCTTATGGCTCAGTGCGTGGATTTCCGTCTTCTGATGAACATGAACATGGAACTGTTGAACATGGATGTTTGTTCTTGGTCTGGGTCTACTGTCCAGTTAGGTCATTCCAACTTCGACAAAGAGGTCGCCCGAAGAATCCAACTCGGATGGGCAGCGTTCGGGAAATTGCGTGATATCTTCTCGTCCAAAATCCCGCAGTGCCTGAAGACAAGGGTCTTCAACCAATGTGTGTTGCCAGTGTTGACATATGGAACTGAAACTTGGTCCTTGACCACTGGCCTTTTGGAAAAACTCAGAGTCACACAGCGGGCAATGGAGAGAGCTATGCTCGGAGTTTCTTTGCGCGATAAAATCCGGAACGAGGATATTCGTCGAAGAACCAAAGTCACCGTAAGCTTTCAGAGTTTGTAAGCTGAAATTGCAATGGGCAGGCCACATCACTCGAAGAATCGATAACCGATGGAGAAGAAAGGTTCTTGAGTGGCGAACACGAACTGGAAGATGCAGCGTAGGCAGGCCTCCGACCGACGATATTGTAAAAGTCGCGGGCAACCGGTGGATGCAAGTGGCCCGTTGTTGGTCGGTGTATCGCTCTAAGGGGGAGGCCTATGTTCAGCAGTGGACGACTTCTGGCTGATGATGATGAAAGGCAAAAAAATATGGTAATTTTTTCTAGTAATTCCTTGATGTATATTCGTATTGAATACCGAAACCGAAACATTATCGAAAAACGTGTAGGAGTTTTATTATAATCCGTGCATTGTGGCTGCGTCTATTTTGACAATACTGTGTCGTAAATATAGATTATGCTTAGCAGTTGTCATATTTGTACTGCTTTCGTGGGGAAAGCCCAAAGATCTCAGATATAGTAAAAAACAAAATCTACATAATTATACCTAATAAAAAAACTAACAATCGACTGACAGACAACGTCCTAAAGCGGTGTAACAGAAGCATGGTATTTTGCTCTGATGT
The DNA here is from genome assembly GCA_947579745.1 of Apocheima hispidaria. Classification (NCBI taxonomy): domain Eukaryota; kingdom Metazoa; phylum Arthropoda; class Insecta; order Lepidoptera; family Geometridae; genus Apocheima; species Apocheima hispidaria. Next base: position 889,495 of record OX388171.1, read on the forward strand.
TCTTTATTAATCGAGTGAGCAAATCGAACGAAAGTCCGTGCTTCAACTGGCAAAATTTGCTTTCATCTGATCGTATGTAAGATCTCTGGTTCTAATCAACATTTTCAGTCACTGGCCAGTCCAAGTCATCATCAGCCAGAACACGTCCACTACTGAACATGGGCCTCCCCCTTGTCCAAGTCCTGCTTCAGTAAACTGGTGGATAGAACTACAGAGTTTTGAAAATAACTTGAAAAATTACGTTTCACAAAATTTTACATTTACCAACACGATTAACGAGCAGTTATTGAATAAAAGTCCACCATTTTTGTATTTATATCACACTCTTATTTACACTCGAAATAACACAAAGAACAATGGCGAACTCCCATACATAGTTATATGTCAGTAAAATATACGGCGTCTATAAATTAAAAACATTGCTAGTAATTCTGCAACATTTCCTGAGATTGTTAGTCTAAGATTTTTTTATCGAGAAGGCCAAAAACAATTGTTATTAGGCTTCGAAGTTTTGTAGGTTATGCTACTCTTATCAACTAAATGAAAACTGTAAACAGCACGAACTCGTTAGCTATAAAGCCAAATCAGAATTCTTCGGCTCGCAGTATAATTATAGTCACACAGAAGAAAAGCAATATCCGTAAAGTACAAAAGCAGTCCAGGTCCTATGAAAATAAAAGGAAATCAAAGAGCAGAGTTTAAGAGAGAAGTGTGGAGCCAAAACATAAGAAAAAAAATGCACGTATTATGCACGTATCTTGTATTATCTTTTTTTTTAATCCGTTAGACAGGCTACAGCCATCATGGCTTGCATTTGAAAAAATTACATAAAAATTCGCCATTATCTTTTGGAAAATAATACAGTGACGCCACATGACTTCTTCACGTTCCCGCCAAAACTCCCTCACAGATAAGTTTAGAGTTGGTTCAGATAATGCATTATTTTTTCATAGAATGGGCGTCGTTATTGTCTTAATAAAAGATACGGTAAAATTAATAATATTACCATTATCTCCAATGTTCCGAATGAAGCTACTAAACTATAATAATATTTGCTTTGGTATTTATTGAATCTGTCTGTCCGTTGAAAGGCCGTACGTTTACATAATTAGATAGGATCACCGCTCGGCAGGTGGGCAGACGACGAATTATCTGGTATTGGATCTAACCCGTCATGTGTGACGATAGGGTTGTGTTGTAGTCAGAGACAAGCTATACTATACTAGCAACACAGAACATAAACTTTTGCGAGAACGTGAAGAAGTCAAGTCACGTGTATTATTTTTCAAGGCTGTGTAAAAACGTTATTTTTTTATCTATTTAGTGTACGTGGACGTGCACGAATGTTGGTGAGTGATAAAATGTCGTGAATCGTGAATCATTTCCTAAAGTCTCCACCACTTTTCTATATTACTTTATGACTTGGACTTAACAGTGACTTATTTTAACTTTAACTGAGACTTATTTACATATAGAAAAATTTACTTCCCTTGAAAAATTACAAACTTGACACTGGCTAAATACAATGTTGGAGTCAAATTTAACAGAAAACATTACACAGAATAACTTTTTCTGAAGGCCTAGCATGAGGCCTCACATTTGCGCATGATAGCCGTAGAGATAATTCAAAGTACTTGACTGGACCGAGTCATAAAGCATGAGGCCTCACATTTGCGCACGATAACCGTAGAGATAATTCAAAGTACTTACTTGACTGGACCGAGTCATAAAGCTGCGACCAGAACCACGGAGGACGGGCAGCAGCTTCCTCTTAGTAAAAGGTGAGCAACACCGTCTGGAAAGCGTGGAGATTATAGCAACCGAAAAGAAGGAAGCCTTTATCAGCAGTAGAGGTCTTTTGATGATAGTAATGACGACGAGGACTCAACCGAAATCTTTGCTTGAAGTGGATTCTCATCCTAACACAAAAAATATTAAATAAAAAATTCAAAAACGTTATATCATCATATAATTACCATAAATATGAGCCATAATAATAAATTTATTATACAAAATTCTACGTCTCTTTCGTGGACACACATTAATAATATTATTGCCAAATTATTTATTAGGCATGTCCGTCTGTAAATAGAAAAGACGCCAATTTTTTATGTTAACTGATTAGCCCAGCCAAGTTACGGGACTTAGTATTGAGGACCCGGACATAATTCGTAACATAAATATTAAATAGTGTTTGGTATAATTTGCTGACGTAGAATCAATATTGAATTAAATAAAACAGTCTGGAAGTACGGAACATGGAAAACTATTTACTCTTGAGCCATAATACGTTATCATCGCCGACGACTCACTACCGTGCTTACGATCGTCATCTGAAATAGACTCTAACATGGCGCAAATAGAGACGAACTTGAAAAGGGTAAAATTTGAGTCTGTTCCGGATACGCATTGTGTTTAATTATTATATATTAATATCAGAGGTTAGTTCAACAATTATGTTCCGTAAAAAAAAAACCTGTTATTAATTACTTCTGGGTCAAACGCTAAATTGACTGGGCTAGATATTGTTTGTCGACTGTTGGGAGTTAGTTTTGTGTTAAGAATACGTTGCATATAGACTATCTCTTTCGCACATTTTTTTTATTAAAGTGTTACAAGGAAATGGTATCTAAGCCGTAAGGGGCTCATAGTATTTATGATTGTGAACAGCTTTTACTATAGGACCAACCCTGAAATCGAGAAAAAAATAATTCTGTTCAATACATTTTGTCGAGTGTCATTGACATTTTTCTATGGAACAGATGATATTTTTTTCTAGATTTCTGGGTTGGTCTTATAGTAAAAGTTGTTCACAATCATGAATACTATGAGCCCATTTCGGCTTAGCCATACCCTTTCCTTATAACCCTGTATAAATCACTTAAAACAAACAAAAAAATATTAAAAACACAATGCCAATGTTTTGTACATTTTTTTTGCTTTGGATATGACGTAAGAGAAGGAAAAATTAAAGGTATAGAATACCAAAATTTTTGGATTTGTCTCATCTCAACTTTTTCAATACAGCTACTTTAGGCTAACTACCGTTCCGTGTAACCTAGTAGCGCTCGTAGCGTAACTCGACGAAGTGTTCGTAACCGATCACCGATGTTAAGATGCGGACGACACGGTCAGTCATCGGATAAGTACCATTTAGTGAACTGATGATGAAGACCACAGATGGCCACCGGAACTCCTCAATGATACGTATTTCACGGGTGGCGCTAAGAACATCTCAATAGTGCATTTTTTCAGAGTATTTTGTTGAAGTCGGTTTTTTCAATTATTTTCAAGACAAAAAAAAGGAAATGTATTAAGTATATAACATAAAAAAATAAAAATAAAAAATACCCTTTTTTTTCTGATTTGCCTGATTCTTTTTTCTGCTTGTAACTAATTAGTAGCTAAATGTATTCATATTCATTATTATTCAGTAAGTTGGTGCGTGTACCTACCTACTTATATAAGGTTGCACGGAACGGCGTTACTACGCCGAAAGGCAAGCTACGGCCTGACAATGCCTTGGGTATTGGACGCTGTGACCATCAATCAGGAGAACTGCGCTTGTTTGTTACTTACCCCATAAAAACGAGCCCTTATATATAAAAGTCATTTACTATAGGACCAACCCTGAAATCGTGAAATAATAAAGTTTTTCCATACAATTTGTGGAGCAAAAATTATCTAAATTTGTCTATGGGTTATTGAAAACCACCGAGTCAATAAAAGAAAGAATTTCGTTAGTAAAGTGTTTGAGGTGAAGTTTTTTTTTAAATCAGGTTTTGGGACAGACATACCCATTATTACCCATGCCCGATGCCCATGCGCCACTTTACTGGCCTGTAATTTGTTTATAATGTAGAGCATCCTTTCGGCTTAGTGTAACTGTTCTGTGGTACCTTGTATCTGCTCCATTTAGCAAAGTCTGTGTGCGCTAGTTAGTCGTAGGAACCCAGGCGGTGCGATAGTAAATAATATTTAAGGGGATGGCTTACAAGGCGCTACCCGTTACCTCAGCGTTACTTCTCGTTAGTTTTGTAAGGCCGGCTGTTCATGGGCCGACGGAGTGTTAGTTTTTAGCCTTTGCGGAAAACAGACTAGTTTGAGCGTCGTCTTCTTTCTGAGAGAGAGAGAGAGAGAGAGAGAGCGCGCGCGTGGGGAATATTTCAGTTAGAAAAAAAAGGCAATTCCATGACCATAATCTGACGTCTGTAGAGGTCGATTTTTAAGATATTAGTACCATATTATGTCACTTATTATAATTATATTATGTCATATTATGACAATCAATAATTTCTAAATGTCTTTTTTTTTTATTCTGCAGAATTTGAATGGCGTTTGTCTAAGCGTTTGTCATAAACGCTTACCTAATTTCATGTGTTAGTGTGGTTGATCGAAGATGGCACAACTAGCCTGGCGCCTGGAATAAGAACTAATCATGTGTTGATGTTTATTTAACTAATTAATATCGATTAAATGTTGTTCAACGATTCCGTCAATAAACAGAATTTTTGTGTAAGCATATTCTGCTCTGGGTGCGTTTAGCTCTGGTCAGTTTAGTATTGAATGGCCCCGACATCAAGTTAGCGGTAATAGATTCGTACTTATTTTGATTGACTTAATTGCTCTTTTAAAATCATTTCAGCCAGCACTTTTCCGGCCTTGAACAGTAATAGGCCTCGATTGATTGAGCGTATTCCGTTTGCGTGTTTTTTTGTTATTGTCAGCAAGTTTGTTGCCCAACAAAATCTGGCCATGAACAGATATCCTTACTGCCTCATCGGGTCGAATGAATAACTAACGCGGCGTGAAAGGCAGGCGCCCGAGGTGTTTGCGACCTTATCTTGATGAGATACGCCGCTAATGCCCGGCTTTTTGGCGGAAAACCGGGTATTTTAGTGACGTGTACCAACTAACAGCGAGACCTTAACTACGCCTTCTGGTATGTCTCTTCTAGAAACGTACCCGCTATGGATGGATTTCGTAAAGAACTCCCAAACATATTAACTAAAGCAGCAGAATTAACTGCGATTTGATTCCACTTGTTAGTCGACACAGGGCTTTTCATATAAACTTATTCATCATCATCATCAGCCAGAAGACGCCTACTGCTGAATGAAAGCTAGGGGCATAATCACCAAGCTTGTTTGGCGGCTTGAAGATCGCAGAACGCTCACTGTTTAATAAGAAGACGTTGCTGCCCATCCTCCGGTTGTTCTGGTTAACCATTAAGGCACCAACTACAGGCACCTGAAAAACACCCTCCTTCTTACGCAGTCAGGTAAAAAGGGTTAACTTTAAAAGACATAATTAAATGCATTTTGGATGATATTTAAAAATAGAAATGCTCAAACGTGTAATTATCATAATAACCCAAAAATCGTAAACACATTAAAATATATTTTAACATACCTAATAATTATTCGAAAAATATAATAATTCAGCCACAATACGTTAGGGCGTGGTCTTTCTACCCACATCAATCAATGGAGCATACAATGCGGCAAGGATTACATTCTAGGGAACATGGATGATAGTGCCTATGGATTGTACTACATATGTCGTTTTAATCAACTGCTCAAGAAGGATGGGAATGTTTTGTTCACGAACGTGTGTTGGTGTGTTCGTGTATAGTATAATGTTGTGAAACGTGACTCTTCGTGTTGTATCCAAAACTCCATATAATACACCACATAGTAAAGTCTCGACTATGACAGAAACTTGTTTTCATACTACAATGGCTGAACACAATGTGCAATGTGTATGTGCAAACCAATGCTATAGTATTGATAGAAACAAATATCATTGGTCACCAACAATACACGGGGCGCCAAAATATAAGAGAAAAAAAAAGAGATTTATTTAAACGACTGTACGACAAAACGAGCGTGACAGTTCAGAACCACCCAGAATCTTGGATTTCAACATTTCGAACCATGCGCGGCAATACACTGCACTCGTCACCCTGAGCCCGAAACCCGAAACACAGTCATGTTTGCACACTGCTTTACGGTTGAATAACTGGATAAAATGAACCACGGAAAGAGATATAAAATTGTCATACAAATAATATTGTAAAACAATTTTATACAAGAAGAGATAATAGTTCCACTTTTCACCATGTTCAGTGTAAGTCAAGATGCATTGTAAATTATTGAACTTTAGTCTCTATTGGAAGGGAATAAGGTCGATTCGATTTGAGGTTACACAATCGTTAGTTAGTTAATTACTTGTAACTCAATTATAGCGGGGTCTATATGGTCAGAGCGCACTGCATCAATCTGACACCGGATCGACCAAAGGTAAAATGGGGGACTATTTGGCGATCTAAAGTGCTGATTCAAAAAGGTCATGTATGTCACTAGCTAGTCCGCACGGCTTTTCTCGCATAGGCGATTTAACTTCCCCTGTTTTACCTATTTAGTGATGGATTTAAAAAAATCCTTAGACATGCCATTGCCACATTCTTTTTTTTTTTTTGTGCTCATTTCAAGTTTCATTGGCGTAGGATGTTTTTATTTTTATTTCCATACAATTTTGTTCTATTTCGCCCCCTTACAGGTAGAGTTTTGCAAAATCCGTTCTTATTATCCACCATGAAGAATATTGGGTCCAAATTGTATATTTGTCAACTCATAACAGTCCCGGGAGGAGCAGAAGCGTACCCTTGGAGATCGTGGAGCCCTCTGTTAAGCACCAAGACAGGCTACCGCCATAAAACCCACATAACCAAAGCAATCGGTATCTAGTGAAGATAACTCCCTAAAAAAAAATAGGGACACTTAACTTCACAGTTAAGGCAGTCGTGAAGTTATGGTATCTATGACATAATTTTAAGATTTTGAAGCATTTATTTTAGTTGGTCCAGTGTCGAGTTGATGTAATGTGCTATGACCTAAACCAAGTCAGGGGTGGTCAACCTTTGGCATAGATTTTTTTGCACCTGTGTTTCTTGACCTTTTTAACTTAGTTTTGTTACTAGTACAGTTACGTTTTTATTATACTGTTATAAAGATCTTTTTAGTTTTGGCATGGTATTTTTTTTTTTTTGGCTTTTGAAATCTTTTTAATTTTTTTTATGTAAAATTACATAATTATTTTATTTAAATAAACGACTTAAATGTAGTTAATAAACGCAAAAACCTACAATAGTATTTGATAAATTACCTAATCAATAATCAAATCCTTAGTCAAATAATGTAATACAATTATGTACCTAAATACAATAAATCCAATGTTATGAAAAATTTAATCACTAATGCTAGGCATAAAGGTTTGCGAGGAATGCGAGTTTCGTAGCCAATTTTCGAAAATAATATTTACCTTTTTAAGTTGACGTTTTTTTAGGGTTTCCCAAAGTATCACTCATATTCTTGGCCGTTGTAGATACTTTGTCGACCCCAAATTATTTATTTTATTGTTATAAATGCATCTTTAAAATAAAATAAAATAAAACCACACAGACCAGTCTGCTCATGATAGAGACGTGAAATTTTTATCCAATACTCTTCAAATGGTCTACGTGAACATTAAGAACAGATTTTTGCGAAATTCAACCTCTAAAAGGGTGCAATGGATAATGTGTTATTGTTATTTGCACCTTAAAATCTGAGCTCTGTCCTTTGCTAATGAAACAAGTAATTATTAAGCGAGATAAAATAAGTAAGAGAACAACAAATAAACTAACGAAGTAATAATAATTAGTCATCATTCAAATGGAACTGTTGACGACCCCCGACAATTTGGACTATTGTCTGCGGAGCGTGAAATTTATTTAAAATGTGTTTGAACACAGATCTGATCAGTGTAATGGATGATGTACCTGATATCTCCATGTACGATCTGTAGATGGTTTAATCTACGAAGACGCGCGCCACCATCTTCTTTAGCTAAAGTTTTGACCGAGCGAAGCGAAGATTTTAGAGTCCACAGGAACAAAATCATCTTCTGTCAGATAGAATAGTATTATTTAATGGCCTTATAACATTGGTAGTTAAGCTGGGCAAGTCACATTTACAAAATATTCGAATTCAGTTGATAATTACATAGTTCGTAGATAATTTCAAACATAATTAGAGATATATAATGAGAACATAACATGTACCAACATGTATTAACATGTATTATTGCAAATAAATGATTTGATTGATTGATTGAAGCCACAACAAAAAAATAAGTAATAATAATTATTAATTCAATAAAATTCAATTTATTATAAAATATGATTAATAATAATGTCAGCAAGTTTTCTAAACGTACAAAAATAAGTCAAGAGTTTTTTATTTAACTAGCTGCGCCCCGCGGTTTCACTCGCTATTCTACAAAAACCGAATATTTTCCCAGGATAAAAGTAGCAAGTAGTGTCCAGGGTGTAAGTTATCTCCATACAAAATTTCGTTAAAATCCGTTGAGCCGTTACAGAGTTGAACGGGAACAAACACTTACATACTTACCTACATACATACATACACAGTTACACACAAAGTTTCGCATTTATAATACTTATTAGTGTGACACCTCAAAAACATTACACTCCGTCGTGGGCAGGCGAGTATATTTAATACAAATCATCATCAGCCAGAACACACAAACTGCAGAACAAAGGCATCCCCTAAGGAAAGAGGTGTATTGCCATAATCCTCACGCTTGTCAGGTAAATTCGGGATCGCAGGACGCTCACCGTTTAGAGGACGCTGCTGTCCATCCTCCGGGGGTTCTGTTCGCAAATAAGTTTTTTTTTTCTTTTAATTTTCTATAGCTTTATTTATTACTCTGAGGGTCACTTTCATCTCTAAGTATAGTGTTGGTCGATTAGCCACTTTGCACTAACCTGTGAGTAAAAGTCCCAAGTAACTTTTATTTTTCTTAAGTTTATGTGACGGTTAGCGCTACTCCGACATTTTAAAACTAATGCTACAGTTAGTTGTAACTTTAACCGGCGAGTAGCTTGGGAATTTACTTAGAGATGATGCAAAGGGCCCTGAGGTCAATTTAACATTGTTGCTCGCGGTAGTAATCGTACAATTGCAGGAAATCTTAAAAATAAACCTTAAAGTACCTAATATACTTGATAAAAGCTGACCTTAATGTGTGTTTAAGGTTTTGACAAAAGCGAAATGCAGAAATGTTTTAAACCTTTTAGCTTATCAACATCTTGACAGCCAACTCATTGTTTTGGGGAATAAATGCAAAATATATATTTGCAAAGTAATTTATGCGCGTATTTAAAGATTTTGGGGTGACCGCGAGTGGTACTTACAACGGACTGTTTCTGTAGATAGTTGTTAAGGAACCTGTGATGAGTTTGCAACATTTATTTAAAATAAATTTGGTGTTACCCGCGACTTCGTGGAGCTTAAAAAAAACGTATGCCGTCTTCGACCCTTAAGCTATATCTGTGCTAAAGTTCAGGTCGATCCGTTCAGCTGTTTAGCTGTGATAACGCGACAAACATCCAGACAGAGAGGCAGATGAGACAGAGAGACGGAGAGACAGAGAGACAAGAGTTACTTTCACATAATTAAATAACTTGACCGTAACTGGAAGCTTTTATATAGAGATACGTTTCCATTTCCGTCGAATAGTACCAGCGTTTTAGTACTTTTATCGCCTTGTAACCGGAAGTCGCTAGGGGGCGCCACCTGGCAGCTGCGCGCCATTTTGTTTTCTTGAAATATCGAGCGCCATTTGGAATCATTGGCGTGAAATTTTTCGTCGAAGCAACAACTCTGTAGCAGCCTTCCTGGCCTACGTCTGTTGCGTAATTTTATTATTATTATGTGGTAATAGATATATTATTATAAAGTGATATTTATATAATGTGGTGAAATTCTTAGTAGACAAGTTATTTTCTTAAAATAACATTAGTGTAATGTATAAATAATACATCCAATTTCACGGAGTAAGTACCCACATAATATTTTAATGTTCGTGATTATAATTTAAACGGGTTTCCCGTTCGATACGAATCACTGATTCGATATTTTATTTTTTATTTTGCCCAAGGGTGTTTTAACCCATTTGTGGCTTACCAGTGTTTTTTGAATAGTTTAGTTACCAGAAAATAATGTCTCGGCTTCAGAATCGTCTTGGTTTGGTTCATGCTGCCTGAACGAGGGCGTAATCTTCTATCTTTCTCATCAGCGAAAGGCGGTAGGCGTGCTAAACTTCGCTGTGACTACTTCACCCATGATTGATAAATAGGTGAGCTGAGCAACATTTTATTAGACAGGTTCCTGATGTGGCGTGACAACGTGTCAATCACTATAATTATAAACAGTCTTTCAACAGACTAGTTCCAAAAATGAAAAATTATTTTATTTGATTTCATACATATACCACGAAAATGTTTTGTAATGTGTAACTCTTATAGTTCGACGTAAGATATAATCATGCTCCAGGTTTCACAAACCTAGAATCAAACGATGATGGGAATTTACATGACACCTTACGTAGCCTAGCATGTACGCTAAACAATCATTACAGATATAGAGATCCATTAAACTAACGTTAAATTTTTGTTTTCTATCGTATTGAAAGCAGTTAAATCTCCATGATAGAGGTACCGTTACGAGTATGCGAGAAGATCATCGTGCCTTAATTGGACGCGTCTGCTTAATAAGTATAGGTCCTGAATTCTATTCCCGGCCGGGCAGTTTAAATGGTGAATTTCAATATCTGCTCTGGATCTGGGTGTTATTTGTCAATATCTTATTTATTACTTGGCATCCCCCATATGTAGCTGTGTCTATGAAGCGTCAGCATTTAAATAAAACTATACAATCTCCCTCGCGGGGTGAATTTAATGTTGCAAGTACTTCAATGTATTTCGTAAATTAAAGAAACAATCACTACAACAACACTCGCATTGTTGTAACAAACTACCCTCGCGGGATAGATATGAATATACGAACGAACATGCAATCGCATGATTGTGGCAAACCATCCTTGCGGGGTGAATGTCATATTGTAAATATTTCAATGAAATTATACTATTTTACTACCCTCCTCAAACTTATCTCAATTAATATAGTGAGAGAGTGTGGTTCGAGGCTCGAGGCCTCAGCCTGGTAACACCGGAGGCCGTGGAAGCTCTCGAGGGGCTTCCAGAGGTGGCCGTGGTTTAAAATTACTTCAATAGTTTCGGGCAGGTCAGCTAGTGCTTTATTACCGGAAGTGGCAAAAAAATGGGGACAGAAATAATTTTAAAAATTACTTTATCACCGTATACCGTATTTCTCAAAAACCCCCACTTGCTCCATATCAATAAATACAACATGCACATGCTTGCATGTTACAAAGTAACCCGGGGTTGATGTCATTTTGTAATGTAAGTTATAACAAACTGCCCTCGCAGGGTGGATGCGTTTTTGCAAGCTACCCTCTTTCATTCATTGATTTTACAGCCGCTATGAATTTGTACTTGAATTTTAATAAATTTTTTATTATATTATTTTTTATAATTGTGTTAAGTTGTTTATGAAGTCGCTAAGAGTATATTTACTTGTACCTAAAGCCCGCAATAAATGAATTGAATCGAAGCAACGAATACAACATGCACTCGCATTGTATGTATATGAGAAACTACCCTAACGGGGTGAATGCTACTTTGCCCACCGCCCCTCGCAGCAGAGAGGTGCACTAAAAACGTTTTATTTTTACAAAGGAGAACCCATCCTTGCAAAAATCTACCCTCGTGGGGTGAATATCAGTTAGCAAAATACCCTCATCATGGTCAACACCAAGAGCTCATCAAAACTAGTACAGTGATTTTGGAACCGGTTTGTAACACATCCTAGCGGCATTACGCTCCTAGAGCCCCGCAGGGTTTTTGCTCACCGCCCCTCGAAGGGGAGAAGTGCAGTGCACTCAAGCAAGTTCTTTTACCCACCGCTACAGGTAGGGGAAAGGTGCAGTGAACTAAAAGTAAGTTCCACGTTCCAAGTTCGTGGAAATCAAAAATTTATGAGGTCAACTGCGTTGGTGCGGCCACATTTAGCGAATGGACAGCTAAGAATGCCGAACAGCTTATAAATATATTCTTATCGTTATAAATATATTCTTATCGTTATAAATATATTCTAAAGCAATCTTACTGCGTGTAAGTTGCCCACCATGAAATGGGAGAAGGCTGCTCATAAAAGATCAGTCTGTTGTTGGAAGGTCAAAGCGTCAGTAGCTTTGAAGACGTTAACCCTTTAGAGTTAGACCCCAAGCGTCAAACTCGCAAGAACCAACCAAAAATCCCTCCTATGACTACATTAGAGTTAGATCTCGAGCGTCAAAGTCGCAAGAACCAACCAGAATCCTCCTATAACTACATGTACAATAGCGCGGGTCAGTTTTATTGCACGGCATGTGACCTTGTGCAAAGACAGTTTAGATTTGCCAGCCAAATACGTGCACACGCCAGCAGGGCTTGCAAGCGCACAGCCACAAACGTATACATAATCCTAGTCGTGTCCTGTTCATGCATAACAAAAAGATTTGTCGCGGTGCGCATGCTAGCTCTGCTGGAGGAAACCTGGGTCGCCATCGTTGGACACAACGGACGACAGTGCCTAATAAATGTTTTATTTAATTTAATCGAGCATTAATTAAACAAACTCTTATAATAAACCACCCTCGCGGGTTGAATTATGTTTTAACGACTGATGGATGAATACCACAATTGCAGTAAAATCAAGAAAGTAACAGAGATCGTGTAATATTTCGTCTCTTAGGAAAAAATTGAACGAGTTACTCATAAACGATAATTCGGTTGCAACCTCTTTGATAACGTAAAGTAACCTGTAAAGTGTTAACTGCGATTCGTTGAAAACAACCAAGCTAGAGAACCTTGCCATGTCATAGTCTTAAAATAATTTTCTACCAAATTAGGTAGCAAAAGCATGCAATTAGATTGATTCTGCAGCAGCCTGTAAACATCCCAATGCTGGGATATCGGCCTACACTTGAAGGGTGATCAAAGGTTATCTGGAATAAATCGTTTAGCCAATGGCCGCCCGGATGTCTTCTTTCGGTGTGTAGTTACTTTTGTATCTATTTTATTTTGCGCGTAGCAAAGTAAGGTCCGCCCTTGGACTAACAAATAATCACACCTTTGTAAAGTTCCGTATGATATAAAATATGTGGTTCAGTAGCTTTCGTAAAGGTAACTTGAAAATACTTGCTATAATACTATCCTTGGATAGTAGGATTATAATTGGTTGGACTTCATCATCGGCAAATATTGATTTTGAATTTTAATGTAAATACCTACAGTCATAAGGTGTATGCAACGAATTGAACTGGTGAAATCTCAACCACCGATTATATTGCCTTCAATGAACTTTCGAGTAGCTGATGCATCGGTCTCGAGGTCAAGGTCTCGACAATATATAAATTATCTATAAACTGCCTATGTAGTCGAAATTGTGTTTTTCAAAATAGTAATATTAACTACAGAGTACTCGTGTAGCTCATGTGGAATTAAGAAATAGCCTAGCACTATTTTACAACGAATTTTAATTTCAAGTAGCTGGAAACGTTGCTCACGTTCAAAAATGTTTCAAAACATCTTATTGATACGTTGACAATGTGACATGTCCATCACCGAAGGTCCAAAATATCCCTCTTAAAGTTGGGAAATGGAGAATAGACCGAAATGATCAATTGATAATAGCTAAAACTGTTTTTAAAACTTACAAGTGATAGATATACGGACTTAAAAGCCGAAACATCCTACTGGATTATTAATATTAGTAAAATTCTTAATTTTACATAAACTTGCATATTATATGCCAAGTAATTCTGACTCTTTATGTCGTTAACTTTGCATGTTCTTGTAACATAATATTCTCGAAATATATACTATGTAATTAGGTTTGTTTAATACAAATGCTCCACGGACTCCGGGGTCCGTGCCTTTTTGTCAAGTTTTACAATTATTTATCAACTAAAATTGAATGTAATTATGTTTGCATATATTGCTTCTCGGTAATATTATAATTTTATTCATTAATACAAATTAAAAAGGCTCACGAATAAGTCGTCGTAGCCTAGAAAATCATTTTAGTAACAGAGAAAAATATTTTACCTGAATTTGGGTTCGATGCAGATACTAATAGTCAGATACCGTTTTGTCGGAATTATCTTTCTAATACACAATGATCGCAATTTAAATCCATTACGTTGGATGGACTCACTCAGTCATCAAAACTGTTGCCTCGCACAGTGATAGCAGGCCTAGTAAAATCTATGATCAAAAAAGCTGACATCACAGCTTCTCCATAAAGCTATTAGTCTGGGGTCGTCTGCAAGTGTCTGCTAGATACTGTTTCGATTAGCACACTAGATAATTGAAATTGTGATCAGTAAATGTTTCTTATATGTTACAAAAGTAAAATTTTACACAATTGTGTAAACCAGTAGATCTGAGTAAATGATTGCCTTGTTTCCGTTTTGTGTAGATACATTTTTAATAAGAGGTAACGAATACTATTATGCCGTTTTTGCTAACGGCTAGTCTTTATATTCTAATGAATAGAGCCTTGTTTACATTTTTTGGATAAGAATTAGCTATCCTAGAATACTGTATCAAGTTCTGAGAAATCATTTCTAAAGTTTATTTTATTTATTTTTTATTTTTTAAAAAACGTGATTTAAGTTAATAATTATTAATATTAACTGTTCACATTGGCGTTACATTAATTGCAATTAAAAGCTCTAGGTGACGCCACCAGGCGAAAACAAACAGGATCTCTATATAAAAGCTTCCAGTTACGGTCAAGTTATTTAATAGCAGCGTTTTACCTGAAATAAAACGCATATTAAAATACTTACCTAACTGGAAGCTTTGACTTTAATTTCTGCCTGGTGGAAATTCTGAAAAATGAGCCAATTATTCCAAATGGCGCTCGATATTTCAAGAAAACAAAATGGCGCGCAGCTGCCAGGTGGCGCCCCCTAGCGACTTCCGGTTACAAGGCGATAAAAGTACTAAAACGCTGGTACTATTCGACGGAAATGGAAACGTATCTCTATATAAAAGCTTCCAGTTAGGTAAGTATTTTAATATGCGTTTTATTTCAGGTAAAACGCTGCTATTATATTAGTTAGGATTTAAAAATACCAGTCTGCAAAATGTAGCCTATGAATATCAGTTCAGTCCAAGAGGAATTAAAAGACACCTCATTTATCAAAATCAGTCAAGCAGTTTAGGCTACAGGTTGTAATATAGGAAAAGGACACACAAACATACTTACATACACTCCAAAAACATAACCCTCTTTCTTGGGCATAGTCGAGTTAAAATCGCATCACACTCATAGCTTTGACTAGCCTTGTGGCTCAGTGGGTGGATTTCCGCCTTTTGAGCTGTAGGTTGTGGGTTCGATTCCCACCCAGTACAAACATTTGTGTCATGAGCTTGGATGTTTGTTTTTTGTCTGTTAATAAGTTACTCAATGCTTAAAATGCTCTGTCCACTTTTTGTTTTAATAAAACGGGAATACTCACGTTAAATTGAGTCGGTTATTCCGACTATAGTTTCGATCACATTCGGTGACCTTTATCAAGGAATGCTCTGTCCACTTGTGGCTGATATAAAATGTCACGCGCAAAAACGAAATGGAGCATTTAAACATTAATTAAATGTAAGCAACGCTTATAAGACAAGTAAGGCCAGAAATAACGAGCATTAAAAAAAAATATTACGGCTTTTGTATAGATATTAATTGTCCAAGAGTTTTTGAACTCAACAAAAGACATGTTGACGAAAAACAGTAAGTAAAAAACACAAATAATATCATTGCGATGCTAATAAAAAAGATACCTACGCTAACTCAAAAATTTTCAACCTACACATCTGTCAGATGCCTCATAATAACATCTAAAGATCTCCATTGAAGACGGGGCACAACAAAAAAAAAACATAAGCACGCCTCTTTTTTCACAATTAATCATTCGAAAAAAAAAGGCCTCTCGTAAGACTTTAAAAAGTTCGCATCGATGCATTGACGTACCTCCTTTCAGCAGCTGTCAAAGTGACAGTTGATTTATGATTTTCCATTGTGGCAGCACTGCGTTATGGCGCGAAACTCATTTATATTGCTAATGACATTTCGAGAAATCCAAAATGGCCGGTAATGCGGCCAGAAAAAAAGCATAACTTATAGTTTTTAAAAGATTATCCGCTTGGTATTTTCAAGATTAATTTGTGCTTTTTGTCGGCCTTTGACTTGTACGTAATTATTTCGCAGCAGCTAATTTTGTAGCTACACGATTTACGATTCATTATTTTCTTTATGTTGGTATCTACCTATATTGAAAGAGTTGTAATACCTACAGAATATACCAGAATCTTTATTAGCATATTCGTTGGTATATTCCTTTTGTAAAGTCTTTAGTTTTTATATTCCGTTTTAGTTGATAAAATATTTGTAAAACTTGATAAATGGCACGGACCCCGGAGTCCATGGAGCAATAAAAAAAAAAAAAAACATATACCAGAATGGAATTTTAATTTTTTTTTTAGATAGTAAGGAAAAGTTTTTGGCGATTTCTGTCACTTCTAGTACTCATACCTTGGTCTAATGATCCCATAGTGTCTTTTAGGGTGTCTACACATGGCCTGACCTGACATCGTGTGAAAGGGACAGCTAGATTTTAATTTCACGGGACCAAAAGAAACAAACTATTAAGGTTATAACTTCTCCCTTTCGCTCCGCCAGAAACTTATATATAGCCATCTCTTTCAAACGCTGTCAGGTCAGGCCATGTAGCGAGGCCTTAAATCCATTCATGAATTAGGATCGATTTGCATTTTTTTTTTTCTCTGCCTGTACTTTTTTTTTCCAAAATCTGTAAATGCAGTTCAGAATATCTCAAAAAGTTATGTATGGTCTCCTAGGAATGTTTTCCTGTAACTTTAATGGTTAAGGTTAAGGCCCTTACTGTCTCACCTTAAAAAATCGAACCTGTATACAACTCGCCAAATACTCGCTCATCGGCAAGTGACCGCCCGAACTCTACATCACTCATCATTATGAACAACTTTTACTATGGGACCAACCCTGAAGTCAAAGAGTTCAGTTCAGTCTGAAGTTTTTTCTGAAGAGAAAAAAATATCTGGTTTTCCCTAGAACAATGTCAATGACACTCGACAAATATATCAATTTCAAAGAATTTTTAGTCGTCGGCGATATTTGATTGGTGGTTTTTCCCCAAAAGAGGGAAAGTTTGTTGCGGCGCCATCTACCGGCCGATTTTGATAATATTTTCCATAAATATTCAGTACTCAATTTTTTTTTCTCTTTCCTCCTAGGAATATTATGGCGTCGCACGTCTTATGCATTTGCCAGTGTCAAGTATACGTAGATATTTTCAAGTTTTGTTAAATATTATCAAATACGTCATAGTCACAGTCAAAGGCGAGCAAAGCAAGTCACGTTCAAGTCAGTACTCAATTCTTAACAAGAATATCGATTACGAGCAAAATTGGTCAAGAGGTTGTCAAGACGTAAGGTCGTGAGGTCAACAGAAGATTATTTTTGAGCGACCGAAGCGAAGGTCTCAGAGTTTACTGGGACAAATCGGCATTTGTATGTATGTTTGTGTGTATATTTGTCCGATTATAACTTGCGAACCGTCGCTCCAATCTGAAATTTTGTAGGCAAGTAATTTAAGTTCATATCAATATAATTTTTAAGTTCGAATATGAGCTGAATCGGTCTAGGCGTTGTGAAGATGTAGGGATCGCGAGTTCTCAGTTCGCCGCGAACCACTAGTTATTCTGTGCCAAAACTTTGACATTAGGGCTGCTATACCTTACTCATTTCTCCAATGTAATTCCTTCGTAACATAATAACGCTCAACAAATCATACGTCCTTTGTCCGGCAAACAAAAGATCATAAAGCGGAGTACATACAGACAGCTCACAGCCCTGTCGGGATCCAGGCGATAAAACGAACAAAGAGGTAACACACCATACAGGCCGCTGCAGAAGAAAATAGTACAGATATCCATCTTGCCACAGCGTTACAACACGTAAAAACTTGCTTGGCATTGGCGTCGACCGTCGACTAACCAACAATTAAAGTGTAAACAAAAAATAAGAGAGAAATATATCATGACTAGCTGCGCCTCGCGGATTCACCCGTTTTTTTACAGGAAAGGTTAAATTTTTCAGGATAAAAAGTAGCCCATGTGTTATTCCAGGGAATAAGCTACCTCCATACCAAATTTCGTCCAAATCCATTCAGCTGTTTCAGAGTTAAACGGGAACAAACACACTTACATACTTATCTAATAGCATACACACTTACACACAAACTTTCGCATTTATAATATTAGTGTGATCAGCCAGAAGACGTCCACTGCTCACCAAAGGCCTTCTCTTTAGAGCCGCACACTGAACAGCAATCTGGCATTTGCATCCACCCGTGACTTTCACAATATCGTCAGTCCATCTAGTGGGCGGCCTGCCTATGCTGCGTTTTTAGGATCGTGGTAGCCACCTATCTTCCCCTGGCCTGCCCATTACCACTTCAGCTTGCAAACCCTGAAAGCTTTGTCAATTACTTTAATTATTCAGCGAATATCCTTGTTCTGGATTTTATCGTGCAAAGAACATCTGAGCATAGCTCTCTCCATTGCCGCTGTGTGACTCTGAGTTGCTCCAAAAAGCCAGCAAAAAGAGGTATATCATAATATAGATATTTCAGAGAAATATGATATTCCTCTTATAATTACACGACTATGGTTTACCTCGTAGCTTTGCGGTCCGTGGTTATCAGCTTGTCAGGTCTTACCTCAATATCTTACTGCAGATGTTTCTCTCTGCCATCTTTATTCTGTGTTATTTCTGAATTTAAAATCTGCGCATTCCATAGCTTCCTATTCGCCGCACTGGTACGACTGTAGCCGTATGTTTCTATTGGCCATACGCGTGTAGACTGCACCTTGTAACACCGTTCTGTTTGAAAGCTTTTTTAGAAAATCTGTTTTTTGTGGCTAGCTAATGTTAGGCTGGGTTTACACCACAGATTACACCTAGAATCCTTACACAGAATGATCGAAGCGAACACCGCGCATCCGTCTAAATACATCTATGAAAAATATTGTCATTGGTTCATCACTAAGCGCGAGTAGGCGTAATTTTGACTAATGAGAACGTTTGTTCGCAGTTCCTGTAACCCGCGCTTTCCTCCAACTTAGGTGGTTTTTATAGGAAAAATTATCTCGATGACCGAGCGAGTTAAGTGAACGAAAGACTCTGTATCGAGTGGCAAAATTTGCTATCATCCGTCCGTATGTTGGTACTCGCGTACTGGACGTATTTTTCAACCAATCTTGACGAAACTTAGTAGTTAGTACGTAGATTTTTGAACGGAATGGTATTTCCCCCAGAAAAGGGGGGAAGTTTGCTGCAGCGCCATTTACCGGCAGATTTTGGTAATATTTGGCAGAAATATTCTGTACTCAATTCTAAAAAAAGAATTTCGAATATCAGTAAAATCGGTCAAGAATTTGTTAAGATATTTATAAGGTCAAGAGATCTCAGTTCGGAGCACTGAGAATTTTTTAAGCCGTTCGTAATTTCACTGAACGGTTTTCTAAACAGCATTATGCTGGGTTGAGCCCATTTCTCGAGAATGGAAAATTAAAAAATAGATGTGAGACAAGTCATTAATAGAAAGTGGGATTCATTAATTGATCAGCTATAAATGTTAATATACTGCCTACCCTACGATTCTATATTAAAATGTTACTTCTTATTGCAGAATTAAATTATACATATATCTATCTCTCTTTTTTTTCATATTTTTGTCGTAAGAAATCAAAGGAAAATGAAAAAAAATATGTATTTCCCGCCATTTTCTTGCGCCAATAAATAATCATAAAATCTCTTAAATCTAACCATTACTAGTACTGGAAGCTGTAAATTACCTTAAGAATATATTAATACTGTTATCTATTGAACAGGAACATAAATAGAAATGTGAGTTGATGTAAATTTGCCGGATTTTTCTTTTGCCGGATCGCTGTGGGTTTCTATTCTTGGGTTTTAGTCTGTGAACGCCAGAACTTATTTCTTTAGAACTCTTTATAACTTATTCTAAAGAGTCCGTGTCACTTTTTTAAATAAAAAACTTAAGAATATTATTGTTATTTATAATAATGCACTTATTAAATTAGATTTACTATAGTGTCAAACTTAGAACTCTTCCAGTTAAAGATGAAAAAAGTATATAATTACAATATATTTAATTTAAAGAATCGGGATAAGAGTCGCACAAGAAGAGAGACCTGTGCTCAGCAGTGGGTGATTAAGGGCTGGAAACGATGATGATGATGATGAATTTAACTTCCAAAGTTTTACAGCTTAAAGCAATGAGAGAAATACAAATTTACAATAAAATAAAAAGGCTGTAAGTTTATTTTACTCAATAAATTATCACGTTACAAGATCTATAATATTTCGAAAATAAAATTAAATAATACGTATTTTTTTACATTAAAATGTACCCAGGACGACTTTGTTGGTAGCGTGCCTGCCATAAAGCAGGAGGTGGGTATCAGACTACGCTTTTTGTATGGACGAGACGGCGGTATACTTTATTCTTAACTCGGTATTCGGCCAAAACATTTGGTTATTTTGACGGATTGTAAGTGTATCTCTAAATACAACAATGCGAACATTGTTGTTCGAGAGATACAGGGTGCGGTAAGTGACTAAAATATTAGTTTGGACAGAACGCCACACCCTGTTTATCTACTGGCTGATTCTGTAGGTATTATAATGATAGGGCACAAATATCTTTGATTAATATTGCTGTTGATCTTTTTTCCCCATATTAAAATGAAAAGAGAAGCCGATAATTTTAGTTCTGTCAGATTAATTTATTGAGTGGTACAATAGAATCGACACCATTATGTGCCAAAAAACGTATAGCCCTAACAGACGCTGTTTTCGCACTGCCAGAATAGACCTAGAAGCGAGGGGGAAAGAGAGAGAAATAGTTTCTTCTTATTTTCTCATTGATCCGCTGGATCAGAACCGTGCATTTTTTTGTGTCTGTTAGGGCTATTAATAAACTTATGATCCACAACAGTTATCACTTAGGTTGTATTTGGGTGTTTATTCCCGCTAAATTCGGTAGCAGATAAACAAATAAGGATGAAATTTGGTAAGGAGGTAGCTTAAGTATATCCTGGATTAACACAGGCATGTTTTAATCTCGGTAAATATACAGTTCCTGTCAAAAAAGCGCGTGGGATCGCGGTGCGCTGCTAGTGAGATAGAAATCCGAAATCACACGTTTGAAATATTAATTCAACTAGCTGCGTCTTTGTCATTCATTTGATATTCAACAATAGCCCTTATTTTTTAACCGACTTCAAAAAAGACAGAAGCTTCTCAATTCGTCTGACTGTTTGTTACGCGATTACTCCGCCAATTATGAATTGATTATGACGATTCTTTTTTGGTTGGTAGGAAATCAGAGGTCCCTTACAATTTTTATCAAAATTAATTCAGCACTTTTTTTTGGGGAAAAAAAACATTTATGTATGTTCCCCGAAGTTACGTATAAGTCTCGATTACTCAAAGACGGCTGGGCTGATTTGGTTTTTTTTTTTTTTTGAAAGGGTATACTTCCCAAGTGGTACTATTGTGATCAAGTCAGGATCATCAGGATCCTTGAGAAATCGAGGGAAACCCTCAAAAATAAGAGAGGATCGCCTTGGTTTAACTTTAATTGTACTAGATTAAAGTCAAACCAAAGCGATTGCAGTCGGTTGCAAATGTTTGTATTAAATTACAAACCTCGAGATTCTGACATTTGTTAACTTTGACAACAGAATAAGTGTATGCCTTTGTAATTTGCCTAGTGCCAGACAAAGGCAGCATTAGTATTAATCTGTTGTCAAAGTTAACAAACGTTTCAGAATCACGAAGTTAATTATTTCTAGATAAAAAGTAGGACATGGGTAAGCTACCTACAAATTTCACCCAAATCCGTTTAGCCGGGCAGTGGAGTGGGATGGAACTACGTAACTTTAAGTCAAAGCGGCTTTTAGGTTTCCTTGTACAAAGAAGGTATTTTCTTAGGTCACCTACCTACAGACCTACCACACCACAGACCTACCCACAGACTACCCTACCAACAAGGTATCAACAATACTCCAATGAGTCAACATTCATAATACACCATTGTATTTGAAGTTGACTCAACAGTGACTGTGACCGCACCAAACGCATGTACTCAGAAATACCGACGACCTTTGCCACCGTTCCCAAAATTAAAAAAATAAACATTCTTAACATGTAATTACGCCACCGACTCATGTCTATGGTCAAATTAAAAAAAAACTGAACGTGTGAACAAAATTATAAATAAAAAAAGGCGCGAGAATGCCGCCATAAACTTTAAACTTGAATTTGGAACGTTGAATTTGTCAACAACACGGAGTATTTTACTAACAATAAACCTGGCCGCTAATAAAAGTGGTGCTATTTTAAAAGATAATAAAAGAACTCTTTTCTCCTATCGTAAAAAGTTATCACATTAAGTTCTGCTTTTTTGGCGGGAAGAAAACCGGTTTCAGTATTACAATACAGACTGAAACAGTATGGGTTCTTTATTATTTGAACGCATTTTCTTTGAACGTATCACTTAACACGCTTTATCTCCTCCGCAGAAACAAAATAAATGATTAAGGAGATTTCTATTATTTTTTTCTTTTCGTGTTGTTTCCAAAGCTTGCAGTAAAGCTTCCATCCATCTTACTGAAGCATGACTCGGGCTGGAATTAATCACTTGAATATAGATAATAAATATGTGACCCTTTATTAAAAACCACACAAAGTATTGGTAAATGGATAGATAGTAGTATCGATTATAGGCTCCTAATGGCGGCCTTATAGCTTAAACGAACTCTTCCGGGCTTGGAACTCTTCCGGGTAGGTTGACAGCATCAAGTCGGATGACAGTAGTTCTACTTAATTTGCATACTATTGTATATAAAAGATACTTACGTAAAGGTAAGTAGGTAAAAGGTGACTTGTAGATGAATGTTTACCAATAAATAACTTTGACTTTGTCTTTGTTCTGTGAATAAAACTGATTTATACTGTGAAATATTGCGTTTTACTTGATTTTTATGTAACATGACACAGGCTAAATACACTACATGTGGAACCAAAACCGGCGACAGAAAAAGATGTCCTTACTGCTAGCATGTCACTATATGACGTCACGCGGCTATCATATGTCTTAATCTAGAGATAAGGGCGTTTTTATTATTCCCTTACAACAGAAAATGGACTAGAGTTATCTATGGAAGTGGTTTTGGACTGTTTTTATGGGTTACGGCTCTAACTGACGCGCGCTATACGACGTGGTGTTCTGTTAGACAGCGGTCATATGCGATGGCAACTAGCGAAGTCAGAGAACAATTAGTCTGTTTTGAGAATTTTGGCCGGAACGTGAAGATGTCATGTCGCGGCATTTTACTATTTTCCAAAACATGTGTTATGTCAAGTGTTAATGTGTAAAAACGGAGATTTTTTACCCGTTAAGTGTTCGTGAACATGCACGAGTCAACACTCGTGTTGGTGAATGGTATAATGTCGTGAAACGTGAATTTTTCAAAACTCCATAGAAGGCTCTAGTAAAGTTTTTACCACTTTACTGGGGCATGACTTGGACTTGACCGTAATTTGCTTTGATCGCCTTTGACAGAGACAATGACTTTTTTGATAATATTTAACAAAACTTGAAAATATATATGTAAACTTGACACTATTATAATATTTATGATGGAATAATTTTACCTATGTAATCTTGATATGGCTAAGTGTACCCTTGTGCTCCTATAGCATAAATAAATTGAACTTTAACTTGAACTGGCAAATGCATAAGACGTGCGACGCCAAAATCTTCTTAAGAGGAAAAAAAAGAAGAAAAAAAAGGTCGTCCGCTGACTTTATTTTGCTGCATAATTGTAATGTCGTGGAGCAGCGATCCTACTAAACATGGCCTTGGATCTTCGACCATAGTAAAATTAATGGAAGGGCCCTAACCACAAAACTTCCTTAAATAACAAGTCCTAGACTTTATAACGTAATTAAAAGTATGTATATTTGTCACAAAAAAAGAGATATCGAATATAATATCAAGGTATATTTTTGCGAATATTTTTATCGCATGTATTGACGAACGTACGTCTCGCAATTTTCACAGACTGAGAGCGATTGAAGCAAGGTGAGCGCTGGCGCTCACTTTAAAGTCTTCAAAATTCTCTTACTTGGGCCCATTCATTCACGTTCACAATGAGAGTTACATTCTGCCTACAGACTACTATGTCGTTTGACAGATTCAAATACTATGTACTCGTATGTTTAATTACGGGAAAAAAAAACTGGTCGAAGCACTGGATGACATAAATTAATTATTAATGTCTGGTTGGTCGTCCGGCTGTTTCATTTCATCGTTGCCGGCTCCGGCAATAGACAGACTGAATTGTATTTCAAAAATCATTTTCCTTACTGAGCTGATTACTTGAGACCAGGGGCCTTATCATGTAACTCTGGTGGAAATGATCATAGCGTGCCATTCCACTCGCGCCAACTTACTCGCACTAGCGAGCGTGCGGGATAGCAGACGAAGACCATCCATCGCCACCAGAGTTGTGGTGAAGATCCGAGGTCGAGCTGCCATTTAACGCAGCCATTATCAGCCAGAAGGCGTCCACTGCTGAACATAGGCCTCCCCATTAGACCGACCGCCAATTTGCCACTTGCATCCATCGGTCGCCCTCAACTTTTACAATGTCGTCTGTCCACCTACTGGGAGGCCTGCCTACGCTTCGTGGTCGCCACTAAAGTTTTAAGTTAACCATGCGTTTCTGTAAACAATGTTACAAATATTTAGCCCCCAGCTCGAGATAGGATTGTTCTCATAACAATGCCCTTTATGTGTTATCTTCCGTCTCACGGATCGGTTGAGCTGGATTTATAGGTATTATGATCTTTAAAAGCATCTTTTACTTTATACCTGATTTTCACCCGACTGCCCCAGAAAGAGGGTAATGTTTTTGAGTTGTTTGTAAAGTATTTATGTATATAACTAGTAGTTCGCGGCGAACTGAGACCTCGCGGTGCCTATATCTTCACAACCCCTGGACCGATTCAGCTCATATTCGAACTTAAAAATTGTATTAAATGAACTACTTGCCTACAAAATTTCATGAAGATTCGATCAACGATTCGCAAGTTATCGTCGGACAAATATACACACAAACATACAAACATATAAACATAAAAACATATAAACATACGAACATAGATACAAATGCCGATTTGTCCCAGTAAACTCCAAGACCTTCGCTTCGCTCGGTCAATAAAAAAAACGACTTCATTAGATCCATATATTTAAATTTGCTTCGTCATAGTCTGTTATGGTTATGGTTACGTTATGGTGCTGCTGAGTGCGTCTATCTGTGGCTTGAGGAGGCTGGTGCGGGTTTGTGAGAAGTACGCCGGTGACCATGGAAAGTCGCTTAACTATCATAATCGAGATTATCTTGGCGCCACCCTTGAAATACGTATTGTTGGCCATCTGTGGTCTTCATCAGTTCCACTTCACCAAATGACTACTTTCTGAATGCAAATGCATGACTTGTTGATGAAAATACCAAAAATCGCTATATATATGCTTATAATATTTGAGGAGTTCCCTCAATTCCTTAGGGATCCCATTATCAGATTTGGCTTTTGATAAAAATGGGACCAATCTGGAAGTATCTACTTTTTTAAAAATAATTTTCCAAATCGGTTTATAAATGACGGAGCTTTGAGAAAAAAAAAAAAAAAAAAACGCCTTGAGAACCTCCTCCTTTTTTTTAGGGAGTCGGTTAATTAAAAAACATGCGTTTTTCTAAGAATAAACGCAATAAACGCAAATAACAAACTGCTTAAGATAGAGATTTTAAATTTGGAACCAATATTAAGAACAAATTTATTATTAAAATTTTAATAATAGAGTAATAATAATGATTAATAATTATTTTTTTATGGAACAATAAGAACTGATTTAGCGAAATCCTACCTCCAAAGGGGCGAAATGGACCCCCAAACATGGTGTTTTTTTTTTTTTTTCTTCATTTTCGCCTACTGAAAATCGGTTTGTATGCTTAAAAAAAAAACGGTTTATAAATGACGGAGTTCTGAGGTAACAAACATTAAAAAAAAAAAAACTGTTGACTTGTGAACCTTATTTTTTTGGAAGTCGGTTAAAAATAAGGAAAGGCATGTCACAGGATTTTTCAAAAATATTTTCCTAAATAGATGAAAGGAGTGTTGAAACTACTGTAACCAATGCGAGCGAAGCCGTGCGGACAGGCTAGTGTAAGTATAAGTATGTAAGTTTGTGTGTTCCTGTATAACCTCCTGCAGCTTAAACGGCTTGACTAATTTTGATGTCCTGAAACGTGGTCCTTGACCACTGGCCTTTTGAAGAAACTCAGAGTCACACAGCGGGCAATGGAGAGAGCTATGCTCGGAGTTTCTTTGCGCGATACAATCCGAAACGAGGATATTCGAGTTCGTTCGAGAAATTTGACGCCATCAAAAATACCACTTATGTCTATTGGAAACGTCGTATTCGGAGCTTATTGCCGACAAAACCAATTCTATCAATTCTAAATGTCAAATTTCTAAATCGGGAACTACCATGCTCGCGGTGTAGAACCCGTAGTTTCACGAGCTCCGTCGATAGGCAACTGTTTCCGGCAACCGTGATTGTGAATGGTTATCGATCGATTTTGACGTTCATAATAGACAGAAATGGGTTTTGTCGACAAAATAGTCAAATAAGACTGTCAGAATCGACAATTTTTTGTCGACGGCAAGTAATGCCAAATTCGATCGAAAATCGATAAAATCCGGATTTCCTGTGGCACACTAAAATAGGAAAGTGCTGACTCTTGCGTCTGCCAAGATCAATTTTTTTTCTCTATTTTTAAAATTATTGTTTTATTATATAGAAACAAGAATTTAAAAAAAAAAACGGTAAGCGATTCGAGATCTATAAAGCTCTCTGTCTGCGTCATCTATAGTCAGGATGATAGAGACAAAGAGATAGAGATAGAGACACAGAAAAGATCTAGAAGTAAGTAAATAATCTCTTCTGTGGTGTAGATATCTACGTCTGGAATCCTTCGCGACCATAAACCAGAAGACGCAGAGTAGATAGGCCTCCCACTAGGTGGACCGACGATATTGTGAAAGTCGCGGGCAACTGGTGGATGCAAGTGGCCCGTTGTCGGTCGGTGTGGCGCTCTAAGGGGGAGGCCTATGTTTAGCAGTGGACGTCTTATGGATGGATATGATGATGATGAGAATTCTCTTACACCTGGGATAGTACCTCACCTTTGCCAGTTATTCAACCACCAAGCAGTAGTGTGCAAACATTACAGTGTTCCTGATCGAAAGCAATATTTTTAATGAAATTATGGAGCATAAATATATTTAATTTAACCTCAAGGAGATATTTAAAAAAGTAGGCTTTTGAAAATAATCATTATATTGTATATTAAAGTTATACTGGTTTCAATTTTTTTCAAAGCAAAATTGGAGACAAATTACATACCTATTTGAATTTTTAATTTGAAAATGATCAAGTCTAGTCCTTTGGCAAACAAGACCTGGTATGGATTCGAGTGAATCGTTTTCAAATCATTCGGACGATTCGATTACAATTGAAACGCAGAAAAACCTCGCATGGTCTATTCCATATGCCACGATCTCCATTTCAATTCACAAATTTAAATTTACAAACAGTTTTAATGTATTAGGCTCTACGGCTGAAAGAATAAAGTTCAAAATTGAGATTCAAAACTGAATTTTAAGTTGGTTTTATCATAGAACGGTAAAGAGCGAATTTGTTGCCCGTGGTACTACCAGTATTACTACCAGTAGTACCACGGGTAAAAAAACATAATAGCGTTTGTCGTATATAAAAAATATCATCTAAAGTAATTGTATGTACGACGTATGTCTGTTTTTACCCGACTACGCAACAGGAGGGTTATGTTTTTTGACAGTTTATATATTTATGTATGTATATTCATTATATAGTGAGTTGTCCGGCCTTATCATTAAATCTTACTTCATACATTTATTATTTAAGTCTACGTCTCCCTCTCTTCAACCACGGGGATGACTGGTAGAAAATGCTTTAGCATTAAGTCCTCCTGTTGTACTTAATATGTTGTATGTGTGTGCAATAAAGTATTAAATTAATTAATAAATCTTCTGAACCAGGTCCAATAAAAAATAGTACCATTTTTATGTTTGACAGGCATTTGGCCATAAACTCACTTAATGGTCGAGGAGAGTAAACACACTGAGCCTGAAATGGGAACTGGCTCTCAAGGGAGGCTGCCGGGACTCGATGAGATAGTGACAGATGTTCAACTCTCGTGTGGTAGCGACGCCAGCAGTACTCTGGAAACTACCACCATGGTTTGGTTTCCACGCGATGTTTTGGTTGGTTTGCTTAGTTCTTCACAGGCAGCTGAATCTCTTTGTTAAGATTCGAACCCACACCCTGTGGCCTGCGATCTGAAGGCGCTAATCGCTGAGGTATCATCACTACTAAACGTAAGTATTTTAAGTTTGTTTATCTGCTCTTTTCATAATACCTTTGTAACTTTTTGCAACATCGGGAATAAAGGGAAGGCCTGCCCATTGCCACTTCAGCTTACAAGCCCAGAAGTGAAGTTTAGTAAATGTTATAAGAACTTCATTGAAAAACGCACAACCTTCTTGATAAAGGCCTTAAAACTAGGCAACCCGAATTGTCAAAAAACATGACATTTGGTCACAGACATATTTTTAATTACAGAGACATGTGACATTAAAATGTCGCGCTCCAAATTATTGTTCACAACCAAACATAAATAAAATTAAAATAAAATGTTCGAAGACCAAATTAAATTCGAAAGACCAGCCCAAGATACCACAATCGAAGTATACACAGTTGAAGAAGACGACACCGGAAAGTCCGAAACTCTACAAAAGACCAGCATAGGAGACCTCTATGTACTCGGAAAACTATGGATAGATATACTCCAAACTGGTCTTCTTGGGACCAAATGGAGATTACCTCCTCTGCTACCGGTAGTTAAAGCTGCTGCCCCTCCACCGACACCTCAAAAACCACCAAAGATGAAGTACAAAGACCTCCCGTTATACACATCACCTCACTATGACTACAAGGACTACCTCGAGGACCTACCAAAATGCCCAGAACTAAAAAGAAAACTCATGCACGAGAAGGTTCTCCCCCACGTGAAGAGCTATCGAAAGCATATATCGCAGAATTACACGGATTTCGTTTGCGAAGCCAGTTCTATGAAGAAGCAAGCTATGTGTAACATTAGAAGAAAGAAGAACGACTTTTTGGGCTACATGAGATGTGGTAAGAACCTCAGATTGAGACAGGGAGTGCTCGCTTTTGGAGGGTTAGCAGGATTCCTATTGAGTCGAAAGTGCAAGATGAATACATCTCCTCGCATAATTTACCCAGCAATAGGGATCCTAGCAGCTGGTGCCTTATGCTTCCCTATAGAAACAGATGAAACGTTCCGGACCCTATCTCTTGTCACGGGGAAGTTCTTGATATGTATTCATAATAAGTTCTGCAATAAAAAGTTTGCGTTGAAGGAGAGGCTGCCGTGCCAGGCGGACTTACCGGGGCCTCCCCCTCCGAGGACGGCCAATAAATGTCCAGTGAAAAAATAAAAATGCTAAGGTAAAAACATATGGAAGGATTTTTGCCAAATATTACAAAATAGTCCAAAAAATTGATGCAAGTATTAAAGGAAACTAGGGTAGTAAATGACATTATTTTGAAGTGTTTGCTTTTAATTAAATAAAGAAATATTGGTGGACGTTTTACACACAGCGCCATCTAGCCCCAAACTAAGCAAGCTTGTACTATGGGAAACTTTTTTTTTGTAAATACATACATAGATACAAAGAAACAATCAGACATAGAACAAACATCCATGTTCATCGCACAAATAAATGTTTGTCCTGGGTGGGAATCGAACCCACAACCTACAGCTCAAAAGTCGTAAATCCTTCCAGTGAGCCACAAGGCTAGTCAAATATGTGGATTATCAATTGAAACGGTGCCGACTCTATGGTGCGTACAAGTATACTATGCATCATTGTAACCTCAGTCGAAGGCAGCCCGCGCTAGCGTGCAGACGTCACGCGATCCCGATAGCTTCTCACACTCATATGTCTCACACGAATAGGCTGCAATATGACTGTGGATGCAATGCTAATATAAATTTCAACAGATTGCACCAATCTACTATCGATGCGAGGGAGTATTCTTAAAACTTCCCTAGACTTTTCAAAGAGTCACGGTGAACGAAGAACTATGAACGAATGCTCTGTTTCTACTTTCACCAAACGAATTTGATGGAGGTGGGATAGAATTAGCATTCGCTCGTTTGGTCTAAACCTACCTTTACAGAATGAAACGCATTTTGAGGATCGCCATATCTAGATATAGGTACTCGCACAGTCATATATCTCGTGAATGAAAATAGAGAATTTGGTATTTATCGATCGACAAATTTGACATTTGTGCTTGCGCGATTTTTTCGAGCTTCGAATTCCGATAAAAAAATTATTCGAATTAAAATATTTCCGACATTCTGACAAAATAGAGAAGAGTAAATACATACAGTAGTTTCTCGTTTTTGTCGAAGTTTTAAACGTCAATTTGTCGATTGACTAATTCCTTACTTGCGCTGCAGAATAGAGAGTTTAACTACGAGGCGCTAGTTGTGAAGAAAAAAGAAGTTACGTATTATTAATAAAACAAAAACCGACTGCAAAAAGTAGCCTCTGAACTTAAAGAGGAATCCAAAGACGCCTTACTCGCCAAAATCGGTCAAGCCGCTAAGGACACTAAAGGTAATACAGGAACACACAATCATACATGTTTATATATCATCATCATCATCATCAGCCATAAGACGTCCACTGCTGAACATAGGCCTCCCCCTTAGAGCGCCACACCGACCGACAACGGACCACTTGCATCCAGCGGGTTGCCCGCGACTTTGACAATGTCGTCGGCCCACCTAGTGTTTATATATACCCAAAAAGTATTAAAAGTTTAAAATCTTCGAAATTTTGTAAATTTGTAAAAAAATATGAACTTTATTATCCTGTACTACACACGAAAAAAATCAAACGAGAAGTTTTCAAGGCTTCAACACAATGAGCTGTTAACATAACGGCCCATTGTTTGAAGTTACCACGGATAGAGAGGATGGAAGAGACATAATGATTGTACCTAAATTAGCTGGTTTCACCACGACGACATAAAGAATAAAAAAAAATAAAAGAAATAAAGAATAATAAATAAATAATAAAGAAATAAAGATTTTGACTAATTATTTATACAATATGGAACTCCCACAGAAGTAACACATTACATTCACATTATGAAACATAGGAACTGAGCTGGTGCAATCTTGACTGCAGGAGACCACGTCATACACGTGGAAGTTCGACTAGACTAAATTGAGAATATTTTTATGCTAAATAAAGAATACAAAAGAGTTTAAATTTGACAATCGCTTTGGGTTTACATTGGAAGTGGAAATATTAACTTGTAAAGTTAGGAAACATAAAATTAATATATATTTAATTTTGGCGAAATTCGAAATTAAAAAAAAAGGGAATATTATCTTCCTAATTAAGTTTCTAAGTAATAGCATTATTAATAAGATCAATCGATTTCTTAAATTTAGAGAATCGCTTATGTTTAAATTGTGTTTTTAGTAAGACTTTTGTAGTGCCTACAGTGTCGCAGTTAGCATGCTCGGCCTGTAGGCCAGGTTTGCTTACCATCTTCGACCAGCCATCACTTAACACCAGATGAGTTGTTATCAAAAGCCTGTCAACAAACTGAAACACGCGTTGAACTCTTTTCTCCACTAAGTTGTCTGTTGCCCCTGGTGCCCAGTAGTTCCACGGTATACCACATCCATTTTCTCTATCATGTCCTCAAGATGGCTTGAAGTTTGTTGTAACAAAACAATACAATCGGTAATTTCGACACTTTCACTCCTGTCTGCTCACTGATTTGGTGGATGAACAAGGTAGCAATCACCAAACCAATTGATCATTTAGACCATGGACATTGGGGAGGCTTACAGAGCCCGTGAACCGTAAACTCTGACAATGATAATAGGACTAGAGGCATTTGGCGGCCTAAAAACTTTGACTCTGATAGCTTAGACTAGGGGCATTTTGGCGACCTGAAAATTTTGGCTCTGATAATCCAAACTAGGGGCATTCAGACTTGAAAGTACATCATGAGAATAATAATCTTAACTAATATTATAAATGCGAAAGTAACTCTCTCTCTCTCTCTGTCTGTCTGTCATTCTGGGTGTTTGTCGCGTTATCACGATTAAGCGGCTGAACAGATCAAGTTAAATTTTTGCATAAATATGGTTTATAGGTAGGAGGCTACATTATTTTTGGTAGGTCCACGCGAACGAAGTCGCGGGTAACAGATAGTATGAATAATATAAAGAGAAAACTACTGTAAACGGCTCGTAAAAAGAAAAACATAGTTATGTCACCCCACGGCGTCACGCCGTTTAGGTGCTCAGCGACTCGTGCGAACCACTGGTCGAAAAAAACTACTGTTTTCATAAGTTGTAAAAACGATGTAATTGTTAGTCATATTTTTTAAGTTCTTAAGACAATAGACAATAGACACATTTTTATTTATGGAAAAAACAAATTGTACACAAGAATCAAAAACAAAAAGATAGATAAAAAATAAAATAAAAGATCTAACACATTGCTTTTAACCACAAATCGGTTCCAGCTCAGCATAATACTGGTTGCGGACAACCAGCGCTGGTCTTCCGCTGGAACCGTTGGTGACGTCACGCACTATTACCGCACGGAACGGTAAAAAAAACAAAATTGAAACAACAAAAAATATATGCATAATAGCAAGTGCTACTTATCAACACACAAAATTATTATTATAAAAAGCAAGCAGGAGAAAAATATTATTATAAAGAGTAAGAAAATTTTAGTGTTTTTTTTTTTTTTTTTTTTTTTTTCTTTTATTGGCACACAAAACAGAATACAGTCAAATAAATACAAAAACAGAATAGGATTTACAGTTTCGATCCGGACTATATCCCTTAAGTATGTGTACACAACACGATCTATATAAACTTAAAACTTAAAAACTTTAAAAAAAAGCAGTATTAAAGAATTGAATTTAAAATAAACATATTGAACATGCTAATTAAAGTTACGTCTTAGATTGGGCCGAAACATGGGCCGTGAAAATAATATATATTAATAAATAATATATATTGTACTTATATAGCGCTAAGCATTGTACTGCGCGTTATTTTAGTCGAGTGCAGTCATTTAGTAGTTAGTTATGTCTAAACGAGAAAAAATTAGCCGAATAGCATAGCGATACTTTAACTCGAACCGATAACCAGTGGGAAAGGAAGGTTGTTGAGTGGCGACCACGAACCGGAAGACGCAGCGTAGGTAGACCTCCCACTAGGTGGACCGACGATATTGTGAAAGTCGCGGGCAACCGGTGGATGCAAGTAGCCCGTTGTCGGTCGGTGTGGCGCTCTAAGGGGGAGGCCTATGTTCAGCAGTGGACGTCGTATGGCTGATGATGATGATGACTTTAGCTCACTCGTTTCCTGAGTAAATTACTAACACGGTCCGTACTAGGTTTTAGTCGATTTTGTCTTAATGTTTTTTATACTAAACATAATTTACAATTAATACCCAGACCTAAAACAGATATTTAAATTAATCCAAATAACTGCCGATGGGGAATCGAATCCGATCTCCTGATTATAAGGCAGACAGCAACTAAGCCGGGACGTCAAGGGCGTATTTACCAAATTGCGCCCGCATCCAATAATAATACAAAGATTAGGTATAATAATATTATTCATATCATATCCCATTTTTGTTTATTGGATTATCTAATACAGTTTCGTGGAATCATAGGGGCGTACAGCAAGGGTGCAATTTGAGGGAAGCAAAAAAAAAAAAACAAATTATTAAGTAGGTACAGGCTTTATTAGTTGCTATTGTTGACGAGCCTCGTGGCTCAGTGGGAGGATTTCCACTTTCTGAGCTGTAGATTCGATTCCCACCCAGAAACAAACACGTTTGTTCTTTGCCTGGGTGTACAAAAAAAAGTATTTATGTAATTTTATCACTTATCTGGTTCCCATAGCTCGCCTAGCTTAGTTTGGGGCTAGATGGCGCTGCGTGCAAAAAAATTCACCCATATATTTATTTATTTATTATGTTAATATTACAAAAGTGTTAAGATGTCAAAGGAGAGCGATTAGAATTAATAACGGTTTACAGAAATGTAGTTCCGCAAAGATCACTTCCAAAATAACAAAATAATGACAGTGATATCTCTATACATATATATTAGTAGTAGGGCTCTCTTGCAGAGTCCGCCTGGAGAAGTACCACACCTTTGCCCGCTATTCAACCGCCAAGCAGTAGTGTGCAAGCATTACTGTGTTCCGGATTGAAGGGCAATGTTTCCAGCGTAATTACTGGGCATACAGAGATTTTACATCTAACATCTCAGGGTGACGAGCGCAGTGCATTGCCGCACATAGTTTTGAACTGTTGAAGTTCAAAATTCTGGGTGGCACTGAACTGCTATGGGCAAGCGTGATGCTTAACATCAGGTGAGCGACTTGCTCGTCTCGTCACCGAGTTACATAAATAATAATAATTGACCGAGCAAAGCGAAGGTCTCAGAGTTTACTGGGACAAATCGGCATTTGTATGTATGTTTGTATGTTTGTGTGTATATTTGTCCGATGATAACTTGCGAACCGTTGATCCCTCAGATCAGAGAAACAAGGTTTGTTTCTCTGATCTGAGATTGATCCGATCTTCATGAAATTTTATAGGCAAGTAGTTCATTTCAATACAATTTTTAAGTTCGAATAAGAGCTGAATCGGTCCAGGGGTTGTGAAGATATAGGGATCGCGAGGTCTCAGTTCGGCGCGAACTACTAGTAATAATAATAGTTTGCTAGAAATACATGAGGCTGATTTACCAAAAAATAAGGATATGCATCAGTGCAATCTACGAAACAAGGACAAGCTGTACAAGCCATGGACTAGTTTAGTTAAAATTGAGAAACAACAAAATATTCTTGTTATGCAAGAACAGGACACGGCTACGATTATGTAAACATTTGTCTCATTTTTCACGACATGAAGAGTAGAGAAGATTTTGTCGCAGTTCGCAGGCTAGCCCTTCAGACAAGCCGTGTGTAGCGTTGTGTAAGATTGTGTACGAATGACCTTACAAACTAGTAGTTCGCGCCGAACTGAGACCTCGCGATTCCTATATCTTCACAACCCCTGAACCGATTCTACTCATATACGATTTTATTTTTTTAATGAAATGAACTACTTGCCTACAAAATTTCATGAAGATCGGATCAACGGTTCGCAAGTTATAATCGGACAAATATAGACACAAACATACAAATGCCGATTTGTCCCAGTAAACTCTGAGACCTTCGCGTCGCTCGGTCTATAAAGGACAAACTCTTATTTTTTCGTCCTTCTCAAAAATTATAATGAACAGACATAAATTATCATTTATCAATGTAGCTACCGCAAAAAACGGGGTCGCTCTACCTGGTTAAGGTTTATCGAAAAATTATGAATGCACAGCGTGAATGCTGATTAAAATGGGATGACCATAGTGACACAGTTTCCATCCAGACTAACCTCCGAATACTGAAACGTTTTTTAACTTTGACGACAGATTAAGTCTGTTGCTGCCTTTGTCATTTGCTTAGTGCCAGACAAAGGCAGCATTAGAATTAATCTGTTGTCAAAGTTAACAAGCGTTTCAGTATTTGGGGGTAAGACTAGCGGTGGTGCTGCCACAGCCAAATCTTTCAATTGCACTGCTCGATGAAGCCGTGTTGATTTGATTTGATTTGAAAAGAAAAAGAAATGAGACCAAAGACACTCGCAAAATTATTCAATCTACCACACTAATGTAAAAAAATTAGACCAATTAGTGAGGCATTTTGTCTTAAAGTGCGAAAGGACCGAAATATCCAGGTATAAACTATTGGTAAGACACCCATTGCAGGTTCCTAGTGATCACCCGAAGACCGAAGACGTCCACTGCTGAACATAGGCCTCCCCCTTAGACCGCCACACCAACTGAAAATGTGCCACTTGCATCCACCGGTTGCCCGCGACTTTCACAATGTCGTCGTCCACCTAGTGAGAGGCCTGCCTACGCTTCGTCTTCCAGTTCATGGTCGCCACTCAAAAACCTTTCTTCCCTATCGGCTATCGGTTCTTCGAGTGATGTGGCCTGCCCATTGCTACTTCAGCTTGCAAACTTTGAAAGCTATATCGGTGACTTTGGTTCTTCGGTGATTATCCTCGTTTCGGATTTTATCGCGCAAAGAAACTCCGAGCATAGTTCTCTCTTGTTTCTTTTGCTACTGTGAAATTCAAGTCTAGCTGTCCCTTTCGTACGATGTCGGGTCAGGTAATGTAGCGAGGCCTTAAGCACCGTTCAAAGTAGGACAGCACAAATCGAACCAACACGGTCTTTGAATATGTCCCAGATAATTAGGTAAATTCTTATCACGCCATTCTATTGAACACGGAGTTAGTTCCGCTACATTTAGCGCGAAAGCTGAAATGGATGCTGCGTTCTAAAGCGGAACCAACCTTCATTTACAGTTTGCTAAATGATGGCACTAAAATTTGTCATAGAAAGCTGTGAGCTTTGTTCTGAAAATATGGTAGTAGGTCCCTCATTCGATTGTATAGTAAAATTGGTCGATTTCTAAAGTTAAATTTTGTGCAGACTCATGGCGGGGAAATGGTCACTAATTTCTTTTTAATAAATGGAATGTTGAAATATTCGATTGTTAAAATGTTTTAGTCGATTTCGTGTTGTTTTATTTTTCAAAATGGTCTAATGCAAAAATTGGAGTTTTGGCGGGAACGTGAAGAACTTGTCTCGCCATTGTATTATTTTCCAAAACTTGTGTTATTTCGAGTGTTAATGTATAAAAAATGTGGATTTTTATCCATTAAGTGTACGTTGACGTGCACGAGTGTTGGTGAATAGTATAATGCTGTGAAACGTGACTCTACGTGTTGTTTCCAAAACTCCATAGAAAACTCTAGTAAAGTCTCCCCACTTTATTGGGGCATGACGTGACTTGACCGTGACTCACTTGCTTGACTTAGACTATGACAGACTTAATAAGATCATATAAATACAACAGGTTATAATTCTATTTTAATATGTTATAATTCATTGTTTTCCATGTATTTTTCTGTGGTAATGTTTATATACATATATATTTTTATTATACATTTATTTTTTATTTCATAATTATATATACCTACCGCTACCTGCACCTCGCCGCTACCCGGCAGACGGCTGGCGCAGGAGCGGAGGCGGCCGCCTAACGCAAACGTCTCAAATACGCAAGCCTTGAATCAGTGTACGAGCTCCGACGCCAAGAAGTTATAATAAATATCTGGGACAATCTTGCACACACGGTCATCTGACCCTAAACTAAGCAAAGCTTGTAATATGGCTGCCAGAGACTGATATACGTACATAGATATTTTTTAATACCTGCTTACATAGATATTAACACCCAGACATAGAACAAACACAAATATTCATTACATGAATGTTTGTCCTAAATGGGGATCGAACCCACGCCCCTAAACACAGAAGGTAGGTTCACTACGTGGTTCACTACGAACTGAGCCACCGAGGCAGGCAGTTCGTGGCCGACCTAGGGCGTCGCTTGAGAGTGAGGGGCGGGATCCTCGGTCGGGCTATTTTACCACTAGGCCACGTCCGTATGGTTGATGTCCTAATACTCGACTAGATGTTTGTATGGACCAGCTGTGTTTTACGGCTTACTCCAGAAATCCCCTTAGACAATCCCCTGCGAAGGGGATTTCTGGATTTTTGTCCATTAATCCGCTTAGAATCAATTTTAGAGGCGGAAGCGGATTATTGGCCAAAATAAAACCAGAAATCCCCTTACCCAATTATTTAATTTTGGTGAAGTGGATTTTTGGATAAAAAGTCTTGAAATCCCCTTAACCATTTATTTTATTTCTACGGAAGTGGATTATTGAGCTTACTCCAGAAATCCCCTTAGACAATCTAGTAAAAAAACAACATTATTTACTTACCAAAGTTAGTGTTCAAAATATCGATCAAACTATATTTCAGTTTTAGAGAACTAATTGTCTAGATAAACCTAATATAGGTTTTAAAGCAATAGTATTGTAATTTTCTGTAATAACAAATAAATAAAAATAACTAGTAGTTTGCGGCGAACTGAGACCTCGCGACCCCTATATTTTCACAACTCCTGGACCGATTCAGCTCATATTCGAACTTAAAAACTGTTAAAATGAACTACTTGCCTACAAAATTTCATGAAGATCGGATCAACGGTTCGCAAGTTATCATCGGGCAAATATACAAATATACATGCAAATGCCGATTTGTCCCAGTAAACTCTGAGACCTTCGCTTCGCTCGGTCAAAAATAAATTTAGGCGTAGAACTATTTCACTTACCATAATTAAAACGTGTTATGTTTACCACGTTAGTATAAACAACACATTTACATATTAATATAGTCAAAAGGAGCCATTTCAGATCATTTATTTTAATGTTTTCTTATTTAATTTAAAACCATCGAAACGCATTAGCAAATTAATTAACTTTTTGAATTAATTCAACAACTTGCCGACAAGATGGTTTGATAATATATAGATAAGCCATGGACATAAATAGGGAACCTGTTTTGGAAATTATCACCGCGTTATTGGACATATCTTTTAGTTGTTGTTAATTTTTAAACGTTATTATCAATTTGGTATAATTGCTTGCATATTTTCTTGCTTTCACTGCTTTTCCCGACTGCCCAGGAAGGAGGGTAATGTTTATGGGTATATAAGTATGTGAGTATGTTTGTGTGTTCCTTTGTTACCTCTTGTGGCCTAAAAAGAAGTCATTGTTGGATTTCTTACAGACTCCTGAACGACTCCAACGACACCTCACTCATCAAAATCGGTCAAGCCGCTTCGTCTACACAAGTTTATATAAGAACACACAAACATACAAACTTACATTATAGAACAAGTTACATTTTGCAGTCGGGCATTTTGCATCTTTTGCTCATAGTAATATTACTAAACTTGTTCTATAATGTAAGTTTGTATGTTTGTGTGTTCTTATATAAACTTGTGTAGACGAAGCGGCTTGACCGATTTTGATGAGTGAGGTGTCGTTGGATTAACATAAGCCCGGAGTAACATAGGCTACATTTTGCAGTCGGGTGAATATATAAAAGGCTCTGTAGGTTTGTAATAATTTTTAAAGATTTCCTATTATAATTAAGTACACAATATTTGAAAACTAAAACAATATATTTTCTTCAATTTAATATGAGGAACAAAATTAATAACAATTATTATTATTTAATAACAATTATTTCAATAAGATTTATGAAAGACGAAATAGAGCCTTTTATCTCTAAATTCCAAAAAAACTAAACAATCCTATAATTTCATCAAATTTACATAAACTCGTAAAACAGTAGTCCGCGATTAAATCAAACAGATATAAAATTATGCATCATTTATACAAACGATTTCACGAAACAATCGATTCGAATTAAATCGAAAAATCATTCAAATCGACGCTAAATTCTCTTTAAACATTCGAAATAACACATTTCATGCCATTCCGTGAAAAAAAGTTAAAGTTCCAAATTCATAAATTGATACGTTCGAAATTTGAAATCGGTTTTGATGTTTTTAAATCGGAGCCCGCGGGCTGTCGGGAAAAATTGCTAATAAAATAATTTTTGTGATCGGTCGCAGTTATTCATTTTTATTTTATTTTTAACGATTTGTCGGTAGCCAAGAATTTAAAATAAGCTGAAATGTGCACGGCTTATTTTCGGTCCGACAATGTGCCGTAATCCTTTTTGGCACTTCATGTATGTTTTTTTTTTCTTCCCTTCTAAGAGGATTTTGGCGTCGCACGTCTTATGCATTTGCCAGTGTCAAGTATACATTAATATATTCTCAAGTTTCATCAGATATTATCAAACAAGTCATTGTCACAGTCAAAGGCGAGCAAAGCAAGTCACGGTCAAGTCCAAGTCATGCCCCAGTAAATTGGTGAAAACTTTACTAGAGCCTTCTATGGAGTTTTGGAAACAACACGAAAATTCACATTTCACGACATTATACCATTCACCAACACTCGTGCATATTCACGAACACTTAACAGGTAAAAATTCACCATTTTTAAACATTAACACTCGAAATAACACAAGTTTTGGAAAACAATGCAAAGACGCGACATGACTTCTTCGCGTTCCCGCCAAAACTCCATTTCATGTTGGTTTTTTTTTTCTATTATCTTTTGGCTCCACACATTGTGTATTTAGCCAGTGTCAAGTATTGTAATCAAGGATCTTGTATCACACTGGATAGAGTGATT
This sequence comes from Apocheima hispidaria, assembly GCA_947579745.1. Taxonomy (NCBI): domain Eukaryota; kingdom Metazoa; phylum Arthropoda; class Insecta; order Lepidoptera; family Geometridae; genus Apocheima; species Apocheima hispidaria. The sequence continues at coordinate 930,156 of OX388171.1, forward strand.
GCTTTGGCAGCGTGTCCACTTTCTGTTGTGACGTTTAGTGAGTAGGGAAGTGAAAACTAGTGCAGAATCTATCGATAAAAATGTACACAGTGTACAAAACTAAGAATTTGTAAATTAAGAACACAATGTTTGCAAAAATATGTACTTTACTTGAACATCGAAACTCGTAATTGCCATGTAAATAGTACGAATATATATAGTATATATAGTAACTATGAAAGTTAATAAGTATCTACACCGTCTCCTAGTTTCTTTTATTCTTCCTAGTTTTTTAATTGACAGCCCAGTCATAAAACTAGATTTTTCAAAACGTTTTCAACAAAGTCGAGAGTATTTAGGTGGCTCCCAGTTTTCGCGCCTCACAGCCTTTATCCACTGATTTCTGATTTCCGGACATTTTGGAAACCTATAACAAAATGTTTTATTTTAATTAATTGTTTAACCATGACACAACATTGGTACAAATTATCATACATTTCAAGCCGCGAAAGCTTCAAAAAGATTAAAATTAATTATCGATAGAATACGTATCAAGCCGATTAAACGCGGAAAGGAATTAACGGTTCATGTTTCACTTAATGTAGTATATGTAGGATATTACAAGAATATTATTAGATAAATATCGACCAAATATCGACAAAGTTTGAAACGTGCAGTGGTACTTCACTAGCAGGAACACGTAAAACAATGCATTTATTTATCTTAAATTAATGCTTAAATTCATTACTAAATAACACTGTGTGATAGTTGTATGACTTCAAACATGTATATTCTTTAAGTGAAACGAATATTTAGCTTTGATTCTGGTTATTTTAGGTAAAAAACGCTACAAAAGACTTACGTGTGAAATGATAATTCTGGATCTTTTACTCCCCCTTTCGTTGTTCTCGATGCACAATACACAGCACAACACGCCATAATGCCACTATGTATAACAATATTAAGTATTCACAGCGATATTTTGATCCAATTTGCTTTTTTAGTAAGACGGGTCGCAATGTTGTGACCGACTAGTCGGTCATAAAATGGACACAGAGTGCGAGGTTGCCAATCTTACAATAGCTCTCTCGCTTACTCTATGCGACGACCCGTGAAATAAAAAGAGAAACATGACAATGTGAACGTCGGAGCGGCAACGTCTCATGGGTCTGTCCAGTATGATGCTTCGTCTAAGATTGTAATAGTCCAAAATAAATGGTGTGGCAATCTTTAAAAAAAAACCTTATTTTTATCGTATATTTTGGCTCCACGCATAGTTTATTTAGCTTGTCAAGTTTTGTTATTTTCTAGTAAAGCAATGCTTTTGATTACATTTCCGGGTCGGGTTTTTTTGTTATTCTTTTATTATTATTTCGATTGGCCCAGTCAAGTTAATACGGGACTTAGTATGGAGGACCCGAATATAATTCATAACATAAATATAAAATTGTGTTTGGTATTATTTGCTGGCGTAGAATCAATATTAAATTAAATTAAACTGTCTGGAGGTACGGATCTTAGAACAAGTATTTATACTTGAGCCATAATACATTATCGTCGCCGACGACTCACTGCCGTGCTTACGATCGTCATCTGAAATAGACTCTAACATGGCGCAAATAGAGACGATATTGCTAAATGTAACATTTAAGTCTGTTCCTGATTTGCATTATGTTAAATTATTGTATATTAATTATGAAATTGGCAATTCAACGGGGTAATGTCGCCAGCTTTTTGGGCACCTTACCCGCAGACAGCGACCTAAATGCCGTTTTTTATTTGTAGATATTTTAGATTTAATTTATTTAAGTACTTATTTAGTTTAGTATAGTTTATAGTTTTAGTTTGTACATTTAAGTTTAGATTATTTTAGTAAAAATGAAATATACATTATAATAATAATAAATAATAAAAAATAATTGATAAATAATTATGAAAGGTTTTTTTCTATAGTTATGTACAGAAAATACGCTTTTCGACTTGACTGTTTCTTTCATCTTAAAGAAGAATCTAGCTATATATATGCCTATTTGTGGTAGCTTTTAATTAGTTTTAAGTTAAAATATTAAACCTGTTACTTAAGCGCTAGCTGTTAGTTATCATAAGAGAAAAAAAAAAAAAAAAAAAAAAAACTTCCGTTACTTCGCTCGTGCTGTTGGCAGATCGGTTCGAAACAGCCTTTATTACCCTTTTTCATGGGCAGTCGGGTAATAAGTAGACCTACATCCAATTCTATCTATTCCATTACTATTAAAAGTTCATATAAGTATGAATAATTATTTATATTTAGATTTCAAGGGAGTTTATCATTTTATTACGAAACGCATTAATAAAATCGTGATATTGTAATTGTATGTAATTTGGGGTTAGTTTCGTGCAGGGATACGAAATAATAGACATGACAGTTCGTCGAAGAATCTAATAATCATCAGACGTCCACTCCTGAACGAAGGCCCCTAAAGAGAAGATAGAATAGAATATAATAGAATAGAATAACGTTTATTGGTTAAAACTGTGTTGAGGGCGAAGGATGTTTTCATAATCTCGACGCTTGTCAGCTTGGGGATTGATGAACGCTTGCCGTTTACTGTAAGAGGATGCTGCTGCCTGCTCTCCGGTGTTTCAGTGGCACCATTTTTGAATCGCTCGTATGATATTTCGCTCGAAAATGTTATGCGAAATCACTGAATTTCAAAAGAAATCACAAACATAAGTCTATTAGTTTAAATAATCATATCAATCAATATCGCAACAATATATATATCGCTCGTCTCGTCATTCAATAGCTTTTTTTTTTGTTGCTAAAAACTAATATTAATTTTTCATGCCTATTGTCCACTCTACAAGTTTCAGCTCTACAAACATAGAAATGTGTATAGCCCAAGGATGAAATGAAATGATACAACCTAATTATTTATAATTGACCTCACGAATCATTGTTATGACTACATAACTTTTTTAGCCGACTGCCCAGGAACGAGGGTAGTGATTTAATAAATTCTTGTGGAAAATATATTTTTCCAGACAAGCTTTTATAAAATCCGTTATTGGCACCATAGCTAATCAAAATGAGTCTATACTCATCAATCTACTGTGAGCTACCGAGGAGTTCCGTTTACCGCCTTCCGTCTCCATCATCAGATCAGCTCGCTCTCATAATATTGTATTTTCATCGGAACTTGACAGCCATGCAAAATTTCAACTCAATTGAACAAGAGAACTGGTCTAAAATTCAGTTGCAAGATTTGAGCTGAACATACCAACATTACCAGCTTGTAAAGCTGTATAAGGTATCCATGTATAATAGGTACATAGTAACAACAATCAACAATGCCATTTGCGAAATATAACTATCTAAAACAATAGATTTCATCATAACGAGCTCAACCGAATGAGATTAGAACGCAAGGTTAATTGTTTCGTATTGGACATTTCATTAAGCAAGGAAACATATGGGTAAGCATAACAAGGAGCAAATGAAAGGGTTTTATTTGGTTTTTTTTTACCCTGCTTTGCTATGGCAAAGCCTTACGTATATCTCATTTAACTCATTATTCCACAATAAAATCAAATCTCAGTCACAGTCCAAATCAATAACTTAATTATCTGCCTATCAGTCCAAGTCATGCTTCAGTAAAGTGGCGTGTTGTGTAAACAAAACCAATGTTGACATACAGTCAAAGTTTTTGAAAAGTCGGTGTCTAGTGTTATATCTGTCACCTGTCATAATTGTGTTTTTTTTCTTTCTTATGTTTTAGCTCCACACGTTGTGTATTTAGCCAGTGTCAAGTACTGTAATATTTCAAGTGAAGTCAAATAATTATTTCACAATTAAAAGAAGTCTCAGTCATAGTCTAAGTCAACCAAAGTAATTCAAGTCCACGTCATGCCCCAGTAAAGAGGTGGAGACTTTACTAGAGACTTCTATGGAGTTTTGGAAACAACACGAAAAGACACGGTCATCTCTTTTTACGATTTGTTGAGCACATATATTTATCCTAAATAATATTATAAATGCGAATGTGTGTCTCTTTGTCTGGGTGTTTGTCGCTTTATAATATCACGGTTAAGCGGCTGAACGGACCGACCTGAATTTTTGCATAGGAGACGGACATAAGCTACTTATTTTTAATTGTCCACGCGAACGAAGTCGCTGGTGACAGCTAGTTTTAATATAATTATGCTCGTCACTATTCGTTCCCGTACGTTTTCAGCCCAGTGAGTCACACGCCACGTTGCGTCGACTACAGAGATCTTGTAATTACAATTACACTAAGTACTTGTTATATTATTGATCACGACGCGACCCACATTTATGCCGTCTGTCTGTCACACGTATCTTATACTAATATTTCATTAACGCGGTCTGTAACGGCTGTGTTGCCAGCGCCGATGATGGCAGCGTAGCCGTCATATCGTGGCCAGCAGTGGCGCAGTCATTGCGGACCGAGGCTTGTATAGTGCTTTACTTAAACAATGCGAGTAATTTATGAAGTGATTATTACATTAATAGTGAGGTAATAATAATATCTAGGATAGCATTCAACAGATTTTTGATTGATTTCCTGCATGGTTTACTTCTATCTAATTAGAAATAATCTTAATCTTAACAATTTTTAATTAATTAATTATATATATAATAATTCATTTAATTGAGTATGTATTCGTATAGGTAATTTTTATGTATTTTGTAACGCAATTCTATTAGTCTAGCAAGTAATCGCTGTTATAACCATGTTGTGTGCTCACGGTTTGGATCGCGGATTCGAATAGAACTTTCATGAAATTATTATATAATGTATCATCGGTGATCTGTTGTGTGTACCTAATAAATAAATAAATAAATCTGATTCTAATTTGACCGCCATCTTTTTTTGTCAGCACGCGAAAGTAAGAATAGAGTATGCCGCCATTTTGTCCATACAAAAAGCGTAGTCTGATACCCACCCCTAAATGCTACGCGATTGCGGTGATTTATTTATACAATAACTTTACTACACCGTGAAAAACTATGCTTGTATGTTTGATTGTTTATTTAAAATCTCAATTTCTTCGTTGTTTGTCACTTAAATTGACAAATTGTTTGCGTCGAAAATACGAGGGAAAGTAGGTGTTTTTCGAATGCTGTTACATTTTTTTTTTAATAGACATAGATTATAGTTTATCCAAGCCATTGACACCAAAAACAAAAGATTTTGTTCAAATTTAGGGGACTACCCCTGAAATGCTAACTTCATCAATAAGATAGGAAAATTCACTAACCCCCGAATACTGAAACGTTTGTTAACTTTGACGACAGATTAAGTCTATTGCTGTCTTTGTCATTTGCTTAGTGCCACACAAAGACAAGTATTAGAATTAATCTGTTGTCAAAGTTAACAAGCGTTTCAGTATTCGGGGGTAAGTCTCTCTATCGCCGCACGAGAAACAGAGCGACATCTATTCTTCCAAATATCAAATGCGCCAAGACCTAGCGGAAGGGCTATTTTGAGAAAAAGATAGTCTTTGTTCAGCAGTGACGTCTTCTGGCTGATGATGATGATGTTTAAATTATTTGCCTCTTGTTTATGCTTGACTAATCTGTGTCAGTTTGTCACCTCTACTTACTGTTATTGATTCTGTGACTGTGGTTACATTAGCATCATAGAGACACTATACAAAGAGTGCTAATGTCCATAGAAAGATGCGTAACACGAATTGTCTGCTGTTTGGCTGTGTCGAGTTGAAGTAGAAACATAAGCTTAGGAGTTTTGGCGGGAACGTGAAGAATTCATGTCGCGTCATTTTATTATTTTCCAAAACTTGTGTTATTTTGAGTGTTAATGTGTAAAACTGGTGAATTTTTACCCCTTAAGTGTTCGTGAACATGTACGGATGTAATGTCGTGAAACGTGACTCTTCGTGTTGTTTCCAAAACTTCATAGAAACCTCTAGTAAAGTCACCACCACTTTACTGGGGCATGACGTGGACGTGACCGTGTCTGAGACATATTTTATTTATTATTGTGAAATATTTGATATTACTTGAAATATTACTATACTTGACACTGGCTAAATACACAAAGTGTGGAGCCAAAATATAAGAAAAACAAAAAAAAAATATATTTTCGTTGGATTTTATACCGGTTTGGACATTAGCAGCTAGTTTTAAGCATATTTTTCGGGGGTAATTTTTTTTAATGAGATTGTTATTCTTCGTACTAGATTTTTTTGATTAGCATTGAATATAATAAACTATATGTTTGGTTACCATTAAAGATAATTTGCGGTTTCGAACCAATGGATGACCAATACGTACGGTACTTACATCGAAGTGTGTACGCACTTGGTTGGGATTTTACTGGAAAATCGTGATTCATGTGTTATTGAATGAATTATTGAACAGATGAATGAGTGATAGGTACTACGGTGACTATTAGGTCTTTATACCCGACTGGCCAAGAAGAAGGGTTGGTTTTTGAGGTGTTTTATGTAAGTATGTTTGGGTTTCTATAGACCCTCTTAAAGCTCAAACGGCTTGAACGGTTTTGACGAGTGAGTTGTCGTTAAATTCAACTTCTACATTCTGCAGTCGGGTAATTGTTTTTTTTTTAAACTAGTTACCCGACTGCCTTAGGACGGGGGCTATGTTTTTCTGTTGTATATAGATAGACGGATACTTAAATACCAGATATTATTATTCTCAGAATAATAGGCTTAAAACTAGTATAACAACTGGCGGCCTTATCGCTGAAAGCGATCTCTTCCAGTGAACCACTTGATGAGAAAAGGATGATGATATGTTTTTATGATACTGAGTGAAGACACAAGCAACTCGCTCGGCTCGTCACGCTTGCCAAACACCCTGCGCGGCAATGCATTACGCTCGTCACCCTGAAATATAAGATGTTAAATATCTTTATGCTCAATAATTTCTCTGAATACATTGCCCACCAATCCGGAACAAAGTAATATTTGCACACTACTGCTTGGCGGCTGAATGTCTGACAAACCTCCTCGGCCGGATTCTGCAAAAAAGGCCTATCACTTAAAAAAATATAACTTTTGTTGGCTTCGCACGACTGTTGTAATTAGCCAGGGTCAAGAATAAAAAATAAACCAGTAAAACTACAAAGTCACAATCAATTGATAGAATTTTAAAATTGGAACGTCGGTCGTGATCGCTCATCACCGGTCGAATTCCCACCAATCAGCGGCGCGTGACGTTCGCGCCTAAATATTTTTGAAAATCGAACGTCGCGTCACGACGCCAGAGATTCACACGGGTCAGACGTCAAGGGTCATTGTGAGACAAAAATAGTCTATGGTCATTCTCAAACTATTTGATTGAGTATGGTTTTTGGAATGATCTTTATTTTTTCTTTCTTTGTATGTGAGGATAAGAACTTTTTGGTCGAAAATGTGAATGACAAATAAACAAAACACAATACCACAATAATTATACTACGAAATGTAGATTACGAGTTTTGGCGGGAACGTGAAGAAGTCACGTCGGGTCATTCTAATATTTTTCAAAACTTGTGTTATTTCGAGTGTTAATGTATATTAATGGTGGATTTTTATCCATTAAGTGTTCGTGAACGTGCACGAGTGTTGGTGAATAGTATAATCTTGTGAAACGTGACTCTTCGTGTTCTTTCCAAAACTCCATAGAAACCTCTAGTAAAGTCTCCACCTCTTTACTGGGGCATGACGTGGACTTGACTGTGACTTACTTTGCTTGATGTAGACTATGACTGAGACTTATTTTAATTGTTCAATATTTGACTTCCCTTGAAATATTATAATACTTGTATAATGAAATTCACTGGTTATACACTTATGTATTTATTCTTCTTCTTTCTTATAATTTATTTATATAATTTATCTGTTTTATATTTATTTATTATTATATTTTTTATATTATTATTATATTATATAAACTTAAGTTATATTTATAAATCTCCTATTTAAAAATCGTATGTCTTACTGCGAGCAGCTCACAGCCGAGACCGCTCGCACTTCTCGCTCCAACTCCCTCTCTGTCTCTATCCCTACTCCTACCCTACAGCGCCATCGTAACTTTCGTACCCGATCTTTAAACAACCAATAGGCGCACACCAAATCTTTTACAATTCAATTTACCGATTTATAATCCTAAATAATAATTAATTTAACATTCTAAAATATTAATTATTATCTAATTATTCTAAATTAATTAACAATCACAATTGTATAACACTATTAACTATTCATTATTATGGAATATTGGCGCAAATCACAACACTTGACACTGGCTAAGTACACAACGTGTGGAGCCAAAACATAAGAGAAAAAATATGTAGATTATGTAAAAAAAGGTAATATGAACATAAAAACATTCATACTTACATACTTGTATTATTAAACTCACATACACCCAAAAACATTAGCCTCCTTCTCGGGCAGTCGGATAAGTCACATTGAGAATCTATTTGGTCTGACTGCCCATGAAGGAGGGTATTTTTTTACAAGCATCATTACTTTTAAAAAAAAAGTTTATTACGCATTTGTTACTCTAAATAAATTCTTATTATTAATACATACGCTGTTTTTATTATACACTAGGGGTTTACTTTGACTTGCAAAACGTAATATGAGTAAAAATATCCGACTGCAAAATGTAGGCTGTGTAACTCAACGTGAAGAAGAATCCAACGACACCTCACTCGTCAAAATCGGTCAAGACCCTTAGAACAGAAACCGATTTGGATTTATTTTTTTAATTTGAAAGGAGATACTTCCAGATTGGTCCAGTTTTAATAAAATACAGTTCTGATAAAGCGATCCATAAGGAATTGAGGGGTCTCCTGAAATATTATAGGCATATATTATATTATTCAAATTCAAATTCAAATCATTTATTTCAGACTACAAAGAAGGTCCATATTACACACAAAAAGAAATTCAATTACAATAGAACACAAAATTAAATTTAAATTAAATTATAGACAAAGCGATTTTGGTATTTTCACCAACAAGACAAGCGTTTGCATTCAGAAAGTATTATATGATTCATAAGAAGGTATATCGAGGTAGGAAGGTATATGGTTCATAATCCCCACGCTTGGCGCCTTGAGTATCGCAGAAACTCACCTTTTACTAGGAAGTTACCCGTCCTCCGGTGGTTCTAGAATCTAAGAATAATCCCGTAGGAAAAACACAAGATGCAGCTAATTCTCAAATAAGAAACACGCTACTAATCTGTACGCAGCTTAATATTAAGTAAGCTGTCGGATTAATAAACTAAAAAACATTAAATACTGGAATTAAGATATTACGTTGAATATTAATTCACTCTGACAAATTATATCTCTTGTAAATTAATGGATGCAGATAAACTTATTTATGAATGGGTAAGGCTGCGTTTCCACCAGAGGTTTTCTCGTACGTTTGTCAAGTTATGTCAGCTTTAGGTGCACGTTTCGCTCATTGCGCAAAATTCAAATTTTCTTGCGTTTTTTGTCAATTACAGCTTAATTACTCATCGTGAATTTATTGAAATTTTGCGCCAATAAATAAGTTGTCTTAAGAAATTACGGATAAAATGATCACCTGGATAATATTGGTTTATCTACAAATCTCAAAGCTGATTTTCATCTAGGTTTTTGGTTTAGTGAGAAATGTACTTATAGACTTATACTTTCAACTTGAATTTTTGATTAGTGTTATTTCTTGAAACAATCTATGTATTACCGCAAAATTAGCTTTCATGAACCTACGATGAGTAATTAAGCTGTAATTGACGAAAACCGTAAGAAAATTTGAATTTTGCACGCTGAGCGAAACGTTGCACCATTACTATAGGCTCATTGGTTGAAGACAGCCGATGATCAACCTATGAGCATTCATTATTTGGTATTTAAGTTGACTTAAGTTTAACAAACTAAGGACAAACCGGGGTATAACTAAGCTGTGGACGAGGAAAAAATCCACATACAGGATTATAAGGGTGCGTTTCCACCAAAGCGGAGCGGAGCTGGGGAAAGAGTTACTCTTTAGTTCTCCGACAGTCGTAACAGCTGCCGGCTCCGGCAGCGGAGGCGCTTTCTTTTTTTCTTGGGCACCGCTTAGCAACCTCACAGAGCTCAGGGGCGCTAGTCTCGACTTTTCGCTACAGCACTTTGCGACCGAATTCGGTCGCTAAATTCGACTTTGAACACGAATTGCTAACGAAAAAACGCAAACATAGCATTGAATTTTGCGTCATAGGGACCGACTTCGGCCGCTATGACGCAAAAATTCGACAACGAACACGAATTGTTATGAAAAAACGCAAACATAGCGTTGAATTTTGCGTCATAGGGACCGACTACGGTCGCTATGACGCAAAAATTCGACAACGAACACGAATTGTTATGAAAAAACGCAAACATAGCGTTGAATTTTGCGTCATAGCGACCGACTTCGGTCGCATAGTGCATAGCGAAAAGTCGAGACTAGGGGCCCTGGTGGAAACGCGCCCTAAAACGCCCGTAACATAACTCAACCAGCCGGACTCAACAGATGAACGAAATTCAAGAAGGTCGCCTCGGTCAGTATTTGCGTGACCCCGAGTGACATTAAGAACTGAGCTCTACCGTGATTCAGATTACACGACCAATGCGTAGGAAGACGACCCTTCCGTCTTACTTGCAGGGGTCCAGGGTTCAATTCCCCGCCGGGCAAATGTTTGAGTGATGAAATTAGATACGTGCTTTGGGTTTTCCATGTCATTTAAAAACCAATAGTTAATTAAGCACCGCCTGTAAAGGTTATGTAAAATGGATGGACATTTTTAGATTTAAAAACTCGTATACCCATTATCACGCAAATAAAATTTTGACTTTGACTTTGACTAAGCAAAAAAAAACTACCAACTAACTAACCAACTAACCACTAATTATTAGTAAAAATATCCGACTGCAAAATGTAGGCTATTTCACTCAACGTGAATGGATTCCTCATCCAAAGACACCTCACTCGTCAAAATCGGTCAAGCCGCTTAGACCACAGGTCATATAGAGCACACTACAAACATACAACCAGAAGCATAACCCTCTTTCTTGGGCAGTCGGGAAAAAACTTCAAATAAAATTATTGGTATCGGAAGTTTATCCAATCTCAAAGGTTTTTTTTATACAGTAAAATTTTCCCACAAGCCGGCTCGTTTGAAGTTCTAAAGACTTGTAACATTATTTAAAACAAATAACAAATATTTGACAGGATATAGCTCAGTGGTACAAGACAAGACACGCGCTGCGCTGGCCGCTGTTTGCGTTGAGGTCGCTGTGTTAGATACATAAAAAATTTAAATTTCAAAAAAAAAAATTTTTTTTCTCTAGATTGAAGATTTATTTTATTTATTTATTTATCTATTTATTTATTTATTAGATACCAACATGACGTATCTCATTGTAACATAGAAGGAGGCAAGCAATGGAAACTGGCTAAACGTCACCACAAATATAGGTGCAGACTACATGAAACTACGAAAAACGTTTAATTTCTACCTCTCTACTTTCTTTAAAATAATTAGTTTTATTCACGAATGTATTATTATTTTCGAGTGTGTTATTGTAGCGAAGCTCCAACGTATATTACACATACAAAATGTCGAAGTATTTTGATAGAAATATAAGACCGTGAGTTCTCAGTTGATGACATCGAATTGAGACCTCACGAATTTATGAATTTATTTTAATTTTAGTTTTTATATTGATATTGTTTTAATTTCATAATTTGTGAGGTAAATTTAAGTGACTGGTTTCGTTTTTATCTCAATAAATAAATCTTGACAACCTCGTGGCCGATTTTGTTAATATTTGAAATTATTGTAAATTGTGTACAAAATATTGTATAAACCATAATAATCTGTTTGTTTTTTTCAAAAAATGAAAAACCAAAATATAAAGAAGATAACTAATAAGTAGACTGTAGTCTTTAAGTAGCTGTTAATAACGTCTACTTTCTATCGACGTATTTTCGACGCAAAAAATTGACACTTTAATCGCATAAACAACGAAGACATCGCGAAATTAAAAAAAAAAAAACAAACATTCAAGCATAGTTTTCCACGGCGTAGATAACATATAAAAAAAGTCATCGAAATCGGATAACGTTTATGGGTGGGTATCAGACTACGCTTTTTGTATGGACGAGACGGCGGTATACTCTATTCTGACTTTCGTTCGCTTGGCTCACTGGTATGTAATTAATCGTCATAAACGCGAGTGTTCTACCCGCGCCTTCATGACACATCTCGACACGGCGTGTGTTCAAGGAATCGAATGTGGAGAAATATCGTATTGTTAGTGAATAAATGAACCGAGGTGGAGCAGGATGGGATAACATATGCAAATAATGTAGATACGTGCCCTTGATTTCTCGATTTCATACAGGGCTATAAGGAAAGGGTATGCTAAGGGTATGGGTAGGGTATGGTTGCCTGGAAGAGATCGCTTTCAGCGATAAGGCCGCCAGTTGTTACACTACTTTTTAAAGTCTGTTTATAAATTATGTAAAATTTGTGTGAACAGTAAAGAGTTAATCTATCTATCTATCTATCTAAGCCGAAAAAGAACATTACAAACAAATTTTATTATGAGACCAACTCTGAAATCGAGATAAAATCAGCTGTTCCATAGAAAAATGTGAATGATACTCGACAGAATGTATGGAACAGCTGTATTTTTTCTCGATTTCAGAGTTGGTCTCATAATAAAATTTGTTTGTAATGTTCTTTTTCGGCTTAGATAGATAGATAGATAGATTAACTCTTTACTGTTCACACAAATTTTACATAATTTCTCGATTTCAGGGTTGGTCCCATAGTAAAAGTTGTTCACAGAACTATGAGCCCCTTTCGGCCATACCGTTAGCATATACATATAGATTTCCTTAGAATACCAATATGTTAAAGCATTGTTCATGTAACCTGCCTCAGTTATTTGCCATCTAGTATTGTAAGCTTCAACAGTTCAAAACAATGCGCGGCAATGCACTGCGCTCTTATCCCCGAGATATCAGATGTTAAATATATTTTTTCCCATTAACACAAATAAATAGACCTTGAGTAATTTCTCTGGAACACACGTCTGGCAGGCGTATTGTGGATCGCTGAATGCTCACCGGTTTCTAAAAGCACGCCGCAGCCCGTCCTCTGGTTTTCTCGGTTGCAGAATTTCGGAACAAACCCGGATAACCTAGTTAGTGAAACAGTGAAACCTTTTTTTAGTCTAAAATCCCGCAATACCTGAAGACAAGGGTATTCAAACAATGTGTGTTGCCAGTGATGACACGTGGAACTGAAGCGTGGCCATTGACCACTGGCCTTTTGAAGAAACTCAGAGTCACACAGCGGGTAATGGAGAGAGCTATGCTCGGAGTCTCTTTGCGCGATAAAATCCGGAACGACTCTCGCTGATATAGCTTTCAGAGTTTGCAAGCTGAAGTGGCAATGGACAGGCCACATCACTCGAGGAACCGATAACCGGTGGGTAAAAAGGTTCTTGACTGGCGACCATGAATCGAAAGACGCAGCGCTGGTAGGCCTCCGACTAGGTGGACCGACGACATTGTGAAAGTCGCGGGCTACCGGTAGATGCAAGTGGCACATTGTCGGTCGGTGTGGCGCTCTAAGGGGGAGGCCTATGTTTAGCAGTGGACGTCTTATCGCTGATGATGATGATGATGATGATGACTGGAAGACGCAGCGCAGGCAGGCAGGCAGGCAAGTTAGACCGACGATTGTGAAAGTCGCGGGCAACCTGGTGGATGCAGACGGCAGGTTGTCGTTAGATGTAGCGCTCTAAGGGGGAGGCCTTTCAAAAATCAAAATCAAAATTTATATATTTCAGACACAAAGATCTTTGTTCAGCAGTGGACGTCTTTCAGATGATGCTGAACTAAAAAACAGTAAAAAAAAATATATCTCCCACACTCTTTAAATTAAAACCAGTATAATCTTCACGGATTGCAAAATAAAATAATAAACACATACATGCCGTAAAAAATCACAGATACTTAATGCAAAATTACAACCTAAAGGCTCTTAAAGATCTTACCCATACTGAGCTTCTTAGCTTTTTGTCGGCTCTACGAACAGCATACCAGTAAATCAAATCGACACAAATTGCCTTTGTCTTAAGAGATAACGACGTCGGATTTTGAATTTTCAGTTGATACAAATATTGAATCGAGTAAAAATTTTGACATTTTATCGACCGAAAAATTAGATAAGTCCTAAATATAAATTTTTGACGTTTTTCATCCAAAAACTTGCAATTATCGAATCTACATGTCAAAATCGACCGATAAAATACCGTCTTAATACTGCAACACCACAAGATTACCGACTAGTTTGATATTTAGAATGGATAAATACATTTTTGTCCTTACAAACTTCAATCGTGACATTTAGAATCGGTAAAACTGTTTTGTCATAGATGAATGTCAAAATTATCGTTAGATAAATACCGTCCATAAACTACAGATATAAAAAGACTGAGACTTCACACCTACAGTTCATCATCAGTTTCACTAATACAATTTGCCAACATTCATTAACGTTAAAGTGTACACTGTGTACACTGCCGATTCAAAATATTTATGAAGGTGGTAATGAGCAATAATCGGCCCATAATTACACATTTAAATTTAAAATTACACAAATAATTTGGACACTGAAAAGAATTACAAAGCGGCGACATGTCTTTTCTTGGCGCCAAAACTTAGTATCATTGGATTCGAGAAAAATCAGAGAATTGAGTTACTGCTACCATCTTGTAGAATGCAGATAGACCTTTCCACAAGAAACCGGTCGAGCTCATAAGGCGTTTATGGTAATGACTCTGGACAATTATTAATAGACATTGTTCTACGCCATGGCTCGTTGACACGCAAATATATGCCTTAAGGGCTTTTCGAATTTAGCAAAATAAAGCTGTTAGTTTCAAAGTTGATTATGATTACACCCACAGTCCATCCCAACAGACGACACGGTCAGTCTTCAGAGGGGTGACCGCGGGTAGTATTTACTGAGCGCTACCGTGGCTCGGATTACACGTAAAACTAGGCTTTTCGAATTCAGCAAAATAAAGCTGTTGCTTTTAAAGTTGATTATGATTGCATTGTATTTATTTTATGTAAAGTCTTTATCTGTTATTTATTAATATATTATTGTCGTTATCATAAGTAATTTAATTATTAGAATGTATTATTATTAGTTTGTATGTTTATAATTATATTGGTTTATTAGAGTATAAGTATCACATAATCTACATCATTGCACACCCCGTCTTTTACCTCTTCTATGAATCCTCTCCATCCTATGGTTGCCTGGAAGAGTTCGCTTTCAGCGATAAGGCCGCCAGTTGTTACACTACTTTTTAAAGTCTGTTTATAAATTATGTAAAAATTTGAGTGAACAATAAAGAGTTAATCTATCTATCCACAGTCCATGCCAACAGACGACACGGTCAGTCTTCAGAGGGGTGACCGCGGGTAGTATTTACTGAGCGCCACCATGGCTCGGATGACACGTTGAATTGAAAGTTCTGCACCTTTATTACGCACGATCGTGATTCGTACCAACACTGTTGATACACACATCGATGAATCGTTATTAAAATTAAATTAAAAATCATTTATTTCGGAACCAGTCCATAGTCGTGGGCACGTGCTGACATGCGGCCATGATGACATTCAGGGAATTTCATCTAAATAGCCCATCGGGGGATCTTATGAAGTTTGGTACCCGTGCGAAGCCGGGGGCCGGTCACTAGTAATTATATAACTCAAATAATCTCTACCACAATTTTGTGTTTTGCTAATCGAAACAATTTAAGACGAAAAACCGTAGATAATGCAAACTAATCAATTTCATGCAGTCGGGTTGGTACAAACAATGCAAGTTAACATTGAGCAATATTTTTTCTGACTTAGCATTACTAAGACTTGGTGGGTGGTTGAATCGCTATTGTGATTGTCTTGATAGGGAGATTTCATCCTAAGCAGCCTTTAACCATATCCATACTATGCTCCTCGCGTTGCTAGTTGTATACCTCTAATAATACAACAGTGGACTGATAGATTATTAGGCTTCACCAAGTTTCTGCACAGCTAATTGGTACGTTCAGCTTGTGGGATTGGATTGACCGGTTTGTTCGGCATTTGTGATCAAGTGGTTTAATTTTCTTGGCTTCTAACCTACAGGAAAAGCAAACAGATCCCTAACTTTTCAGACTGCTTCAAAGTTTGTAATGCAATCGCTTTAAACGGTAAACAGCCTTCAGTTCACAGAGCTGAAGCCGAAGCTTACATTACATCCGCTAAGCAATCGAGACCTACGTAATCACACTAATATTATAAATGCGAAAGTTTGTAAGTGTGTTTGTTTCCGTTCAACTGTGTAACGGCTGAACGGATTTGAACGAAATTTGGTATGGAGGATTAACACACAGGCTAAAAAAGCTAAAAAAAAATAATAATACCCAAAATTAAACTTACTATACATAAGAATTAGCTGAGGACCTTAAACACGGCTAAGCCTGTATCTTGAGGCCCGGTGAGGATTTACTGACAGGATATTTCGCACGCGCTTACCATTTACAAAAGATTAAAAATATATAACAAGAGAAATAGAAGATAATAAACTAAAATTACGATTACAGTTCAACATTAAATTATTTAAATTATTTTAATAAATAATTATCTACATATCTAATTCATAATAATGTATGTCAATAATGTAATGTTTTTATGGTTAATGTTGTTTTAAAAATTAGATATGTAGATAATTATTTAAATTTTAATTCAACATTCGAAATTTCTGTACAAAAATCTATTCAACATAGTTATCCTAGCTCCAAAAATTAAAATCAAATTTGAATTTGAAGCCATCCATTTTGAAAAAGCACAAACAAGGTTCCTAAAAGAGGTTGTATGTTCGGGTGACAATATGTCAGGGTTGAGAGGGACTGTGAGTGTGGGAGAGAGAGGGTATTTGTATGAATATCATCACTACGATACATAAAATTTTTCTCATGTTGTAACAATACGCCAAACTGTGTCAGTACAAGCAATGCGACAATATTACACAATAAGTTTACTTTACAATGCCCCACGTTCACTTTCGAAATATCCGAGCTGTGATGGTGACATATATAGGACAGGCTACCATGTTGACAAAGTTGATAAGGCACTAAACTTGTGTACTAGCTTATCCTAACCAATATTATAAATGCGTAAGTACAATACAAATACTTTACTTTAGTATAAATACTTTTACTAAGTAACTCTGCCTCTCTGCCTATCTATCTCTTATCTCTCTGTGTTTGGGTGTCTGTCTGTAATTTATATTAAAAATTTCGAAAAAGTGCGACCGAGATAGCGAGAATCAGGGAAGCCCTTAAATTCAAGTAAGGCGGTTATTTATAGGATCTCACAAACATCATCATAATCAGCCAGAAGACGTCCACTGCTGAACATAGGCCTCCCCCTAAGAGCGCCTCACCGACCGACAACGTGCCACTTGCATCCACCGGTTGCCCGCGACTTTCACAATGTCATCGGTCCACTAGTGGGAGGCCTGCCTAAGCTGCGTCTAACGGTTCGTGGTCGCAACTCAAGAACCTTTCTTCCCCTTCGGGTATCGGTTCTTCGAGTGATGTGGCCTACCCATTGCCACTTTAGCTTGCAAACTCTGAAAGCTATATCGTTGACTTTGGTTCTTCGGCGGACAAACATACAAACTCAAATATACATGCACCCCAAAAACATTACCCTCCTTCTTGAGCAGTAGGGAAAAAAAAAACTAGTTTGAGAGATCCTTCAAATTACAACTTTCTGGTCATTATTAAGATTTTGACTTCGTATTTAAAGAGGCCGAAGGTCGAACCTGAGAATCCAAAATCCACGAACGAAGCCACTCGCATCAACTAGTACCTAAATAAAACTACAAGTACATATATGATTACAATATAACATATGATGATAAGTACATATGTATCTATAAATTGAGTTATTTTCTTTTAAAACGCATATCTTCAAACTCCAATCCGAGGTGGATTGGAGTTTGAAGATATTTCGTATCTCGTCCAAAATTAATTATATTGCCTACATAAACTTAAAAATTAGAATTGCTAACAAGTTTCGCATATACCAAGCTGATTTCCATAAGGATATGGCGCTTAAGGAATTTACTTTTTTAGGGTTCCGCACGAAGGACTAACTTCATTATCTGCCGCGCGTCGGCCATTCTCAGCGTTTCACTAAGACATCGTATCAGAAACAAGCAGGGCTAGCATGCGCACCGCGACAAAATATTTTTGTAGCATATAATTGTGTATACATTTGTCACATTTTTCACGTCATGAAGAGTAGAGAAGATTTTGTCGCGGTGCGGATAATAATATGGTAGTTCTGGTAATTCGCCAGAGAACGAAATACACTGACATAGCTCAGCATATTAACAAGAATAAATTATCACTGGGTTAGGGGGTCTAAAAAATTTAGGGTGGGGTTACCGCTATAAATGAAAAATAAATTATAGATAAATAAATAAATATACAATTTTTAATTTACTATTAAATTTTTATTAATAATTTATAATAATTATTATTTTTGTTTGTTTAGGTACGACATAGTTTTTTCAAAGCATTTAAAATTTACATGGAATATCACTCCTCTGAAATTTAAAACACTTCCTGAATTTTGTAGTACACGTATTTTTCTTCTTGTTGATTTTCATGTTTTCAATTTCTTCTTCGTTATTAGGAATAGTTGCTGCTGCTAGATCGAATGATAAACTGTTTTTTTCTTTTAATATGACTACATTGTTGACCTCTAATAACCACTAACAACACATACAACATGAACAACATACACATTATGATGTAGAACATTAACGGACTATGGCGAAAGCGTGTGGCGTCGAGCCCTAAAACTATTATTTAGACGCGACGAAAAGCTATACAATTAAAAATTAAAGTTCATTGGTAGTTACAAAGTTTTGTAAAACGTCTATTATCATTATTATCAACCGTCCGTAAAAGAAAAGTTTTATTCCACTAACTGTGAATATTATGAACGGAACCTTTAAGCGTGGCTCGACACGCGCTTGGCAACTTTTTATTTTTATCAGGCTCATGAATCATTAAAATCTGCGTCTCGGTATATTTTAATGATTAGCTTTGACTCTCGAATTATTTTTATAGGTTTTGTATTCTTAATAGATACCAGCTTAGCTAAGTTTAATGCTATTTAACTGCTTTATCATTACAAGTATTTATTTAACTTGCAAAGTTTGTATGTATGTTCGGGTCAAATCTTGCAACTGAGTTTTAGACCAGTTCCTCTTGTTCAACTGAGTTGAAATTTTGCTTGCCTGTCAAGTTCCGATGACAATACAATATTATATTATGACAGCGAGCTGATCTTGTAGTGGTAGGGCTCTCTTGCAGAGTCCGCCTGGGGAAGTACCATACTTTTGCCAGTTATTCAACCGCCAAGCAGTAGTGTGCAAGCATTACTGTTTTCCAGATTGAAGGGCAATGTTTCCAGCGTAATTACTGGGCATACAGAGATTTAACATCTAACATCTCAAGGTGACGAGCGCAGTGCATTGCCGCGCATGGTTTTGAACTGTTGAAGTACAAAATGCTGGGTGGCACTGAACTGTTATGGGCAAGCGTGACCCTTGACATCAGGTGAGCGACTTGCTCGTCTCGACGAGTAAAAAAAAAAAAAACGGATGATGGAGACGATGGTAGAAAATGGAACTCCTCGGTAACTAACAGTAGATTTATAGTAAGGACTCATTTTGATCAGCTTACCGCATCAAAAACTGATTTTATAAAAGATAATAAATATATTTTACAACTAAAACTTGAAAAATATATTTTTATCCTGTTTTACCAAATTTTATAGGTAAATAATTATTCATTATGCTTTGATAGACAGCTATTTTACGTGTATTTCATTTTTCTGTATTTTGTGTGTATCACTTAGTGATTTTAGCCAGAGCAGAGCGAAGGTCAGCTGTCATATGTGTGTTCGTATATTTATATATATTAATTTATCTAACTTGCGAAGCTTATTCCGTTCTTTATTAAGTTACGGCTTGACCGATTTTGACGAGGGAGGTGTCGTTAGATTCCTGTTTACGTCCGGAGTGACATAGGCATTTTGCAGACGGGTATATTTTTCTTTTAATAATATTTCTAAGCTTATCAATTTGTATTTTCTTTTATTTGTTTGCAGAGATTGTCCAGAACTACGTTTGACCAGCTACTTCTTGACAAGTAATGATGTGGTCAAAGATGGAGCAGGCCGGTTTAGAAGGACCTGACTGACCTTGAAGATGAAATTTCCAGGGAATATCACACACAGGGTGTCCTGTGTGTGATATTCCCTGGAAACACAGATCACACACAGGGTGTGATCTGTGTTTCCAGGGAAGAAAAGCACTACATAGGCACTTGTACAGACCCACTCGTGCACTATCCTGCCCTCAGTACGCTAAAAAACAGTCAATCAAGAAACACCTAGTTAAATTGTGTATTAATTAGTAAAGGTGTATTTTATGTGTATAAAAAATAATTAAATTGTTTTATCACGGCATGTGACAAAAATAAAAAATTAACTAGTGATAGATATATTTAACACTTTCATCACAGAAGTATAAAAATATATTTTACAATTTGTTCAGCTTTTTATCTATTTGCTACAAATAGACTAGACTAGAATAGAGTCACCTCTATTCTAGTCTTATCTATTTTATCTATAGTCTCTGTTGTTTGTAATATTTTCTTGTTTTATTTTTACTAGTGCACACAACATTGGAACATAAATTATCTCATACTTATTCGTTTTTTGTTATGTGGCAATTTACGTTACAATTTTTAGTGTTTCTCATTAAAATAAACTTCTTTGCAAACAATAATTATCAATCATTACCAAATAAATAAAAACTAAACAAAATATTATACATATTATAATAACTAAAAGATTTAGAAAACAACGATTGTTTTATTAAGAATCTAAAGTGCATCCTGGAATCCAAATGCTATTACACTATTGAAGAGTTTTTTAAGGATAATTTTGACAATATACAAATGGACCGCTCCGCACCAACTGCCATACCCTAATAGGGTCATATGTGTCACTAAACCCAAATCATGTTATTTAAGACCTGCATGTATGTCGCAATAAATTATTGAGTATGTAATAATAAAAAAGTGTTTTTTCCTGCAAAATATTAATAACACACCGCTTTTCACTTTGCGCTGTTGAGTTTCAACTATCAAAATCACTGAAAATAACTCAAAAATAAATAAAACAAGATTAGTTTAGTTCTCTCCAACATTTATTGGTCGAAAAATAAATTAAAAACTTTGGATATCAACAAAGGCCTGAAATCGTATAAATAAATACCTAGTGGGTCTACACTTAACATAACAACATATTTACATTACCTTAACAGTAGGTATTCGAACCTCATTCTATTTTTACAGATCATTTCTTATCCAATTGTTAACAGTTCTATTTATACGTCCCTTCGAACAGGATTTGAGGCAGAGATACACGACCTTAGTTATAAACGCCCCTTATGTAAAGGTCGTTAGTTAGTTCCCGGGACGTATTCAGTAAGATCGTCCGACGACGCTCCATGACATTACAAGTGCAGCAAATGTCATCTAGCGTCGTCGCAAGTCTTTACTGAACACGGCCCTGTTGTCTCAATTTCATATTATTGAAGACTTAAAAAAGTGTGAATAACCAAAATGCCTGTCGATGATTACATGTCTAACCCCCGAATACTGAAACGCTTGTTAACTTTGACAACAGACTTATTCTAATGCTGCCTTTGTCTTGCACTGAGCAAATGACAAAGGCAGCAACAGACTTAATCTGTCGTCAAAGTAAACAAACGTTTCAGTATTCGGGTGATACAGTTTTAAATTTTAATGAACATTTTGTTTTTCAACTTTTAAATTTATCGGAGATTGTTTTTATAAAGCTTTTTTGATCTCTTCCATAAATTTAAAAGATATGAAAACAAATTTTAAATTTATTTAAAATATTATTCCTGCAGGGCCAGCATACGCATCGTGACAAAACCTACGCTACTTTTCATGTCGTGAAAAATGAGACAAACGTATACATAATCGTATCCGTGTCCTATTTTATCATAACAAAAAGATTTTGTCGCGGTGCGCATGCTAGACCCTGCTAATGTAATAAACAGATAAAATATATGGTTTTTAGTAATTCACACTGATAACTGTGTCTCGGTTAACTTCCCCTTAACAAACATCCCTTAAGTTCGGCTCAGTACAAAATTGAAGCACATATGAATATCGTCATTTAACCTCTAGAGGCGTTTATAATTAAGACCCTCATTCATAAACGCTCTTTAACGCTTTACATCGAGCAGTTCCTCGCAAAAGTCACGCGTGGAAAAAAAAAACAGATTCTTTTATTGGGTTTTCATGAATAATAGGTATCACATTTAAATAGTAATTAAGTACATGTGCTGTTTGAATATAAATATAAATTTTTATTATACTTTGAAGATATTTTTATTAAATGTACAAAAATGGCATATAATACAAATTACAGAGTTACTAAATCTTTTATTTAGTAACTGTAATTTGCATTTTAGGCTTTCACAATACAGCAAAACTTTATTGCACATTAAATGTATAGTTTCACAGAAGAGTATCACACTAATATTATAAATGCGAAAGTTTATGTGCAAATGTGTAAGTATGTAAGTATGTAAGTGACGTAACGGATTTGAATGAAATTTGGAACACATAGGCTACTTTTTATCCCGGAGAAACATTCGGTTTCTGTAGAATAACGGGTGAAATCGTGGGGTGCAGCGTGTTAAGTAAATAAATCGAAATATCTACGAAAGTACCCATTGGGTGGCCTATTTATTTTAAGTCGCCTAATTATGCATAAAAAAAGTCATGTTAGAGATTTAATATTGGAGTTGATTTTTTGTACATGTCACTAAACTAATTATTTCAGCTTTCATTTTAAATCCAATCTGTGTAATTAATGTCTAATTTAGATCAGTCAAATATTATTTATTTATATTAAAACCAGAGTTTAATAAAAAGTTAATGTATCCATCAAGCGTGAATATTTCTTCTTATTTTTATTGTAAAAAAAAATTTTTTTTTGACGTTTCCATAAAAAAATATATGTAATTAATATGATTTAAGTGTTGTTGAACTGCCTTTTAAAAGCTAAAAAGCAATAATATAGTTAAAATCAAATTTTTGTCAAAGTACTTGGTTAGTGCAAGATTTAATTTTTTATGTGTTGAGCCGAGCACCACACACGCTCATATGGCTTAACAAACTCGATATGCAGCATAGAGCACCGAGTGCATAATGGCAACACCACACCAATAAGAAGCTAACGTCAGAACGCTTGAATCGCTGCGGACTTCACAGACAAAATCCAGTCAAAGCATTCATCTAACACGTCACTTAAAACAATATTTTATATTTATAAAAACTGAAGAATAAAGATTTCAAGAACAATGTGTTTTTCATATTTTACACACCGCCAGCGAAGTAATCTGATCTGAAGAGCATGACAGCTCAATAATAATTGACTTTGACGATGTTTTACACTGATTTGTGATTTAGCATAATATTAGATTATCCGTGTGGTATAAGTAATTGTAATTGTAAATTTTATTTTTATTATGAATTGAATCTGAATGTTTGTGTTTTAAAGTAGGAATTAAGATGATTATAATAATGTTGTGACATAAATGTAAATGTGTAATCGTTTTTATGTCAATAAATAATTTGAATTTGAATCAGCCAAATTGCTTGTTCGATATTTCATTTGAGTAACTGCTTTTTAGTTTCCAAACACAGAGTAACGGCTTTTAGCATAAGTTTTTTTTTAATGCATGTAGAGGCATAACGCCAATATCGCAACATGGCAACTTTAACGCACAACACCAAATTCTCATAAAGCCATTTACACAAAACGCCAGATTAGTTTAAGTTAAGAAAAGTAATTTACCAGCCTTGGGTGCCTTTAGGCATCAATGTTATGTGTGCCTTGGACGGGCATCCAAACCCATGCTTATAACATTCGTCTTGCAACGCATTTATTGCCTGCCGCTGTGGTAACTACACGTAAACATTTTCTTACTTTCCAAGTGAAAAGACAATGATTTGATACTTCTGCCAAAATACCGTGTAAATGTTCACTAAGGTTGCCAAAACCAATTTACTGTGACCTAGTGTGGGGAAATATCAGTTGTAAATCGCTGGGGAATGAGTATTATTTATTTTAAATTATTGTGCAATTTATATCAAACGCTAAAAAGTTTTTCTGTCTAGCCATCTTCAACACAAAGAGTCGAATAACACTGTTATCAATTCTGATTAAAAAATATCTAACATGTACTAAAGTATAAGATGTAAGTTTGTGTAGGCCGCCTGGCTAGCCCTGGTGTCATTTTTAGACCACCTGAAAGCCTCCATCATGGTTCGGGAATTGTAATAGGACAAAATATCGGGACTTTCCGACGCACGGTAGCGTTCAGTTGTAAATGCCACTCGCGGTCACCCATCCTAAGACAGACCGCTTCTCCCGTTGGTTAACATCGTTGATCGGTTAGGAAACACCTGGTCGAGATACGCTACGAGCGCTAAATTATCTAAATATACCGTTAAGTTATATGTTGTAAATGCCACTCGCGGTCACCCATCCTAAGACAGATCGCTTCTCCCGTTGGTTAACATCGTTGATCGGTTAGGAAACACCTGGTCGAGATACGCTACGAGCGCTACATTATCTAAATATACCGTTAAGTTATATGTTGTAAATGCCACTCGCGGTCACCCATCCTAAGACAGACCGCTTCTCCCGTTGGTTAACATCGTTGATCGGTTAGGAAACACCTGGTCGAGATACGCTACGAGCGCTAAATTATCTAAATATACCGTTAAGTTATATGTTGTAAATGCCACTCGCGGTCACCCATCCTAAGACAGATCGCTTCTCCCGTTGGTTAACATCGTTGATCGGTTAGGAAACACCTGGTCGAGATACGCTACGAGCGCTACATTATCTAAATATACCGTTAAGTTATATTTATCTATGTCTGAATATAATAAAATATCTGTAAGTTTTTTTTTTAGAGAATTTTTTTGGCTACTCAAGTTTAAAAAAAAGTACAGAATGGACTCCAATAGATAATTATAAGTAAATCGTAACTTTTATTTAGTTGCAACAGATAAATTGTATAAGAAGAAATAATAACAGTTATAATGTTTACAAACATACATTATAACTACCAATAACAGTTATGTGTATCTCTGCCTCTACCTACTATTTTACATATAATCCAAAATCAATCCACACTTAAAATATGGCCGCGTGTAATATTTCTTTACAGCAATTATATAACGATACATTGCAAAAAATATACATCGCAATTCCTAAAAATATTTTAGTGAAAACGTTTACTAAAACTAAATTTTTATTTTATTTATGAAGTAATTTAATTTAACGATGCCAATTCTAGTATATCATTATACTATTACATAAACTAAAGACAGGCTACAATAAATAATTATGGTGGCGTTCTTGGGTATAAATAATAGACTGAAATAAAAATGACACAGATAATTTAATTCTAGTCAAATTTAGTTTAGTTAGGAAACAGTGTGCTAGAATTAACACCAGTCATCGTGTGTAATGTGTTTAATTTTTTAGTAAGCAATCTATAACAATTCCAATTTTACTAAAAATTTAAATAATTACGCGGGACACCTAAAAATCCCACAGTACATTTTCGTTTTCTAAATCTTAATAATTCAGTGTTAAAAATAAACAAATTATGATAATCTGTTATATGAGCGTTTTCACTAAAAATATTTTAGAACTAATTAACTATTATGCAAATGATCACTTCCTACCATCTATCAATAATTATTCCAAAACCGAACTATTCCAGGATTCAGTATTTTAGGATTTTTTCTCGACCGTTTTAGTACCAGGTATTTATTCAATTTTTTTAATGAGTCAGCTCTCAAGAAGAAAGGAAATAGCAAAATTAACAATTTAATGCCGAGCTGCCGTGCGTAATCTAAAAAGCAGTAAACTGATAAGATTGTTAAATTACAGTTGACTGTTTTCTAGCTTACGTGCGACAGCAGATGTACAATCGATTTTTTACTCATACGGAGTAAACTGACAGATCGAAATGTCACTTGTCAAAATAATGCTGCCAACTTACAAGTCGTAGTATTGACCCACTTCAGGTGATATCGTTCAAAAGAACGGAAATAGACATTAAATAAATAATACAAATGAATTGTTTGATTAATCTATTAACGAATAAGAAGGCAGTGAATCCATCAATTATTAATAAAGTGCCTTTTAATTGACTGCAATGATATGAGGGAAATAAATACTACTAAATATTTTTACCATCTCGCAGTTTTTATTTCATGAAAAAGTGGCAGCACTCGTAATGTCAATTTACTAAGTTTCATTTAAAAAATCGACTTTAGACGCTTGTTTTCACTTGAGTGTCAAGCAGTAATAACTATATTAATCAATACTGAAGTAAATACTACCTTATTATACAACTCGCCACTTGCTATTTAGTTGCAAATTTGACAGTTCCGTCATAGTGTAACTGTCAAGTTTGCGACTTAATCGCGAGTCGCATGTTACTTAATAAGGCGGCGGGTCGCCTAACTCCCGTGATCTTTGCGGGTGTGTCATATAGCGTACAAAACTTCGAAATGACTCATTAAAAAAATCAAGTTATTTGTAACAGATTTTACTTTTCATAATACTAACATTAGTATATTACAAAAATAGTTTTAGAAGTTTCAAGAGGTAGCTCAAGCTATAATTTTATTTATAACTAATACTTTTCACTAAAAATTAAGTACATAAATTGGTGGAAAATCATTCTAAAAATCAGTCTGTTTAATAAGATGTATTCGTTTTAATAAACTGTATTATTTGGTAAGTATTTTTTTTATTGTTATAAAAGTATGAAATCTTGAAAATCCAAATAATGTTGTCTATTATTTTTGTGGCTAAGGACGGCAGATTTTAGAACGGGAATTTATAATAATGAGTTTAATATTAAATAGATAAACTTTGTCAACTATTTTTGTTACTTATCAAATAAGTTTTTTTTTAACAATATTTTAATACAGAGAAACGAATACATCTTACGTACAGTTTTGACTGTGACAGACATAAATATATTACTAAAAATATTTACGTATAATAATTGCATCGATGTTAATTAATCACTTTCTAAACTAAACTCATAAAAATTAAAATTGTTCTTTACTATAAAAACAGTTATTTTTAGTTTAGTCAAAGTTTAGTTTCGAAATTAGTAATTATGACAATTGACGTTTGTAATTTAGTTGAGTTTTAAAATTGCACATCAAAGCTATCAATAATATATTTTTAGTAATGTTTTTTTGTCTCTCTTTGTCTCATTAAAATAATAAGTACAATAAAATATTTTAGCGAGTTGCTAATAGCACCAATGTGTTAGGAAAATACAAAAAAAAAATGTTATAAGAAAAGGTAATAAATACAAAATTATGACATATTCCGAGACAAGGTGAAAAAATTCTTACGAATTTTGATTTTGAGAATTTAATTCGTATCTTCTGTCGTAAATGTCATAAAAATATATTTATTACCTTTTCAGTCCTTATAAATTAAAATGTAAATAAAATACAAAATAAAACTTAATACAAAGGGGCATGATTTTTAGTTTTACAACCTCCAACTGAGCAAACAAACGAATCCCGTCAAAAATGTTCGCTGAAATTCATAAATTATGTAAAAACGAATTTTACACGAATTTCGACGAAAACTGTTTGACGAAACCAGGCACGATTATAGGATTATGTTACTTGTTACTGTTACTAAAACGGTCTCACAATTTAATAGCTAACCTTGTTTATTTTTAAAACGAAAAAAATTTCACAGACGAATATAATTTTAAGCTTAGAATATTGATTAAATTTAGGTGTTTTCCAAATAAAAAATATTTATAAATCTAGACACATTTCAAAACAAATTTCTCAGAAAGTAGATTTCGGAAATGTGCATTTGAAAGCGTAATAAACGAGGTTTTTCGAAAGTGACGGGTGACCTCAAATAATTCGCTTGTCATCTCTTTTTACCCGACTACGAAATAGTAGGGTTATGAGTTAGTTTTCTATTATTAATGCATTGCATTTAGTGCTTGATCAATTTACTAAGTCGTGCCAATTCTATTGGCTAATAAATCTATCTATCATAAAGGATGTGTCGTACGGAATTGAAGCCTTTACCTTCGGACGGGGGACATCATGAGTATTCAGAAAATGTAATTTTGTATTCAGTAAAAGTCTCACGGTTTTCGAGTTATTGAAAATTTTCTAGATCTTTTTACAAAAATTGTACTTAATATTATCAAAAAGTAGGAAAATTTTCCATTTTTTGCAATTTTTTCTGGATTGTCATAGTACACCCCAGCCGCAGGTAACAGGTTATCCATTCACTACGATACATGTATACAGTAGTAGTACCCAGACCTAGTAGTGTAGGTGAACAACAAGAACGAATTTTGCGAAATTCCACCTCTACAGGGGTAAAATAGACCCCCAAAGGTTATATGCAACAAAAATATTTTTTCATGCTAAGACAATGAAATTCGGTTTATGTACTAAGCCTATAAAATAAAAACCCTATAAAAGTCGTCTCAGAATTTTTCTAAAATCAACCCTTAAAGAGGTGTAATGGGAACGCCCCATTATTTACTGTAACCTAGGCGAAGCCGTGCGGATAAGCTAGTCATTTTATAAAACTATGTCTCTTTGTGTCTTGTGTTACACTAAAGAGGAATTAATGACAAAATCTGAAGTTACACTATTGTCGGTGTTCATTACAAGCCTTGCCACTTGCCTTACAGAACGTTATGGGTGTATAATATTACCACCTACCTATTCGAAGTTAATAGCCATCGCGCCTTAACCAGCTCATTAAATTATCAATATCTGTATACAGAATGCAGATTTAACCAAACGGGTAAAAAAACATTTAAAGTTTGTAATAACACCAAGTCAGTTTTATAGAAAAAGTTAAATGTCATGTGTAAAAGCATTCAAATGAGGCATCTTTTCAGAGAAAATTAATGCGTTTTGAAGTAAACAGGTGACAATTACAATAAAAGTGGTTAGAAGTGGAACTACAAATTATCGTTTTAATTTCTCTTTCGTGTTATCATAGAGATATTATAAAGAGTGCTAATGCCCGTAGAAAGATGTGTAACCCGATTGTAGTACTGATAAGGACGTAAGATGTCGCTAGCCCTTTAATCTGCGACACGATCGTCACAATTTCTGCTCGACTTGAAATATAAACCCAAGCTAACTCATTCGTAAACAAAAATCTACTAGAAAAAACACTACTAGTTATGTTTTTTTTTAAAACAATAAAATTATAAATTGTATACTTTATTTGCAAAGCACGCTCGGTTCTCAAGAGATGATGTGTAATCATCATTTTTGGAAACACATTTTTTTTAAAATGTATTATGCTACATAATTTGAACTAAACCTTATACTGCGGACATAATTATAGTACTTAATAATAAGCGCTATCTAGTTTTAAGCTGTTTTTTCGGGGGTACACTTTTTTGTATGAGATTTTCATTCTTCTCGTGTAGATTTCTGACTTTTGATTCTGATTTAGTATTATAGAGCTAAACGTAGTAACAACGCCGCATCTTAGACTTCGCAAGGACGGGGCGAATGAAATTGTACTGACTCAACGCACCATTGTCAACCCAGCCGCACGCCGCCCACACCAGCGCGCGGAGACGTCACGCGTGACGTCATTTTTGAGAGCCAAGCACACGCCAGGATGCGGCGTAGTTAATGGGGTTATCGACAGATGGCACTTATTCACAATTAAACATAATATTAGGAGGTAATGTTCGCATCACCACTTTTAGATATTTATGTATTCACATTTTATTTTAAATCTTAACGCTTTACAAGAAAATATGTATTCATTTGAATGTTTTTCGTTTCTCTATTATTAAAATATTAATAATCTAAAACGGAAGCCTGTTGTAGCTTTTTAATTTTGATCAGTCAATTTACTTTTAACTGAAAAATGAATAATCTCCACCAAACTTTTTGGATCTAGCTTTCATTTGTAAAATACTTGGTTTAAAAATGTTGATTATGTAAAATAAGTTTTTTTTATTTAGAAAACACCCAGAGTTTTAATCATAAATTTAAATATAATTTAATGGTTTTATTCTAGCGGACTGATACAGAGATTCAAAATGAGGTCGTCATTTCAACCATTGTCCTAGGTGAGTGGCGGAAAGCGGCGGGTAGCGATGACCAATTTAGCAAACCTTCCCTGCGAAACTAAAGCAACGAAACCAAATTCGTAACACGAATATGCCTCATATTTTTACGGATATCGCTGCTACAATTTGGTTGTGGACGTGTGCTATACGCTTCAAAACTGAATCGCGCAAAATCAATGCAACTATTTCGGTCAAGCGTAGATTTTATAAAAATATTTTCGCATCGCGTCGCTGCATTTACCGCCCATAGGACAATGCGATAGTAATTAAAGAGTCAATTAATTATTACTAGGTACACAGCACAACTAATGAAAACTAATAATGAGAGATAATACTAAGCAAAAATCTGTCTACGATCGAGTCTCAAGCCGAATGTGCGAAAAAATACAAGTAAACTGTCTTCATTTTTAAAGTGGTTTGAAAATACTAAGTTCATTTTATAAAAAATTAATAGTGAAAATGTACAAAATTAATTAAGTCGGGTAGCTTTTCGCTAGTCATAAATGGCAATATCTTGCGCAAGTTATATTATTACATTTTCATAAAGTTTTTTTAGGTAGTATTTGATGATTCGAATGTGAACTATTAGTGTACCTAACTGCCAACTGGTAGTTAGATACACTATGGCTGCCAACGGATAGTTAGATACACTATGGCTGCCAACGGGTAGTTAGATGCACTATAGATACCAACTGGTAGTTACATACACTATGGCTGCCCACGGGTAGTTAGATACACTATGCTGCCAACGGGTAGTTAGATACACTATGGCTGCCAACGGGTAGTTAGATACACTATGGCTGCCAACTGGTAGTTAGGTACACTATGACCGCCACCTGGTAGTTAGATACACTATGGCTGCCAACTGGTAGTTAGATACACTATGGCTGCCAACTGGTAGTTGCCATGAGCATTTGGATTCTTTAAGCCTTCATTGGTCTCGCCTATAATATGGCATCGGTACCCCTGAATGTTGTCAGAGTCTTTTAAAGGTGACCTCTTGGCTCGGGGGTGGTTAGAGATGGGGATCTAACCGTCTATCTAAACGAGCCCGGGGAGGACGACAGCGTCGAGTGGCTGACGCTTTCGTAGGCAGAGGCGTCTCAGGACAGCTTGTAGCTGTCCTGGGAAGAGCTGAAGCGTGGTTTTGAGGGCTCTGATGCGTTCCCTTGGAAATCCCTGAGCCCACTAAGCACCAAAACAGCTCACCGGGGGGTTTTACTTTGTATAATTTTACATAGCCCGGTTTCTACCAAAAGCAACAAGGTATCCTGGGAAGATTTATCCCTCGTTAAAAAAAGGCCTTCAATGGTGGATAATCCAGCTGTTCGTTATGTAGTAGCCACAGATCACACTACATACCGCATTACGAAATTCGTTGTTCCTACAAAATGTCACCAAAGTTTGAGGAAGGCGCGGGTCGCGGGGAGTGCGACCGAGCGTTCTCATTGGCTATCTCAAGGTTACGCCTACTTGCGCCTAACAATCAACCAATCAGAGTAATTCCGTATAAGTGTATTTAGACTGATGCGTGGTGTGCTTCGAGCTTCCTGAATGAAGAATCTAGGGTGTGATCTGTGGTAGTAGCCAAATTTTTTTTTTTTTTCATTTTTATGTTAGTAAAGGCACATGTCGATTTAAAAATTCTAGTTTCTACCAGACAAAATAAGGTATGCAAGAGCCAGTCAACGAATAACAATATTTAACGAATTCTCAGCGAAGTTAACGAGTTAACGTGGCACTGCGAGAGGATAATTACGGTAACTGCTGTGCAGTTACAAAAAGAGACATTGTTATAAGACTCAAAGAGTGCCGATGGTCGGCGGTAATCAGCTGGGTAGATTTTATACTTTATTTTAAACCCCGACACAAGCATTAATTTAATATTATTGCACTAAGCAATAATTTAATATTATTGCATTAAGCAATAATTTAATATTATTGCATTAAGCAATAATTTAATATTATTGCTTGTGTATTTAAATAAATGTTATAATTTTAATGGTGGCACTTCACATCGCTGTTCGTGTTCGCGTACTCGTCTTATTTGCCCAAATACGACGATGTGAAGTTACTCTATTCGCCTATACAGGGCTATAAGGAAAGGTTATGCTAAGCCGAAAAGGGCTAATAGTACTCATCAATATGAACAATTTTTATTATGGGACTGTTGGTTTGAAACCTCTAACTTGCAAACAATATCAACCTCGTTTCTATCGTAGATGTTTTTAATTATGCGATGTCAGTGAAACTTGTTACTACTTGTAACCTGTCACGGGTTAAAAAATACTAATTTCGTCAAATAAAAAACTATGAGTAAATATAATAGGCTGTGCTTTAATTGATAAGGATCCTATACAATATTATAACAGGGACAAACCCTGAAGACGAGAAAAAACGGTTGTTCCATAGAAAAATGTCAATAACACTCGACAAAATGTGTGCAAAATGTATAGCTGTTATTTTTTCTCGTTTTCAGGGTAGGTCCCATAGTAAACATTATTGATATTAATGAGTACTATGAGCCCAATATGAGCGAATACAGGATTATAAAACGCCCCTATCGGCTTAGCATACCCTTTTCTGATAGCCCTGTATTTGCCCATTTTTCGCGAATAAGACGAATACGCAAATACACGTCAAAAATTCCAAAGCCAGATAAAAACAGTTCTTAAAAGAAATCTACCCTACAGACGCGTATCCCTCGCAATCTTTAATTACCATAGACATATGAGAATTACCGTGATTATGGACCAGATGTGGAATTAGCTTCTTGTTATGACTCATTGCGAGTAGTAATTACAAGTTGTTTTTTCTTTGAATTTACAATTTTACTCTCCCTTTTTAAAAAGCTAAACAGAAAAAAAAAAATATGGTTTTTCTTTTACGTGCACCTGATTAGTTATATTACATTAGAGATATTTTGTTGAGTTATATTTTTGGTTTTATCGTCCAGTTATTGACCGAGCAAAGCAAAGGTCTCAAAGTTTACTGGGACAAATCGGCATTTGTATGTATATTTGTCTGATGATAACTTGCGAACCGATGACCCGATCTTCATGAAATTTTGTAGGCAAGTAGTTCATTTCAATATAATTTTTAAGTTCGAATATGAGCTGAATCGGTCCAGGGGTTGTGAAGATATAGGGGTCGCGAGGTTTCAGTTCGGCGCGAACTACTAGTATATACAAAAGGAAACACACCGTGTTGATATTTTCTCTATGAAAGAAAAACATTGAAATGGATTTATACCGTTTCTCGATATATTATGTCTGAACCTATATTACATATACAGGGTTATAAGGAAAGGGTACACTAAGCCGAAAAGACATCATCATTATGAACAGCTTTTACTATGAGACCAATCCTGAAATCGAGAAAAAATAATCAGCTGTTCCATAGAAAAATGTCAATGATACTCGACAAAATGTATGGAACAGCTGTCTTCCCCCCGATTTCAGTGTTGGTCCCATAGTAAAAGTTGTTCAAAATGATGAGTACTATGAGTCCTTTTCGGCTTAGCATACCATTTTCGTATAACCCTGTGTAGAGTAACTCTGGTTTTCAAGTGCGGTAGCTCTCGATTTGTACTATTACCTATACTGTGACTGCAAAAGCACAGATAATAAGATACTGTGGATTACCCAGAGCAGATGTTTTGAAACTATCTCGAGAACAGAAATACAACTGACTCATAATGTTTGCTGTAATTACAACAGACAGAGCAAACTACACAGAGTTAACTTCAAAAATTGGTTATAACTATCTGTAAACAGGTTGGACTTTTATTTTATTTAATATTGTAATGTAATTGTTTGTTACTGTCTAAGTTAATGTGTTTATATACGGTTTTTGAGCCTTTCGTGACTTCACGGAACGGCTTCATCGGAAGAACAGCTCTGTTTCCTAAACAGCATTATGCTGAGTTGAGGCCATTTTTTGTGACACATGACATTGACAGCTATACTTATTTGATATTGCTCACCTGCTTACCCTTTAATTTATTTAATGTTAATGTTGTTGCAAAATAAAATAATTTTCTTTCTTTCTTTCAAAAACTGATTTTATCAAATTTTGTAACAAACAGAAATATTTTTTTTGTAGAGATAGGACTCTCGCAGACTCCGCCTGGGGAAGCACCAAATTTTCAAGTTACGTCCAAGCAGTAGTGTGCAAACATAACTGCGTTCCGGATTGAAAAGAAATGTTTCCAATAAAATTACTGAGCATAATGAGATAGCTATCTGAAGGTGAAGCGCAGTGCATTGCCGCGCATGGTTTTTGATGTTAATGTTCAAAATTCTGGGTGGCACTGAACTATTATGGGAGGTTATGGGCATTCGTAACACGCGATCAGACGAGGGATTTGCTCGTCTCGTCGGCCAAAAATGGATCAACGCCATCTACAAAACTACAGAAAGTAACTTTGCCTCTGCCTATCGTTTGGTAACTTTTAACCACTAAACGGCTGCCCCGATTTTGATAAAAAATTATATGGAAATCACGAGGACGGAGATAGGCTATTTATCATTATAATGTATCTACTTAGTTACATACGCCTGATGACTATGCATTTTATCCTAAACCGTTTCCGAGTAAGTCGAGTTTTCAAGTCGATTCAAAACATTTGCCAGTTGACCTTGCCGGTTCAATGGCCCTAGGCTGGCGTGAGATGACTGCGTCTAGATGTTTCCTGATTATCTGTGGATAATACGATGACTAAGCTGTACATTTACAATCTATAACTAATTGATAAAAAACTGAAGATGAGCCATGGAGAGAATGACTTAAAAAATATGCAGAATGAGCACTTAAGTCTTATTAAACTTATTGACGCCTGTCATGCCCGTCTGCAGAAAGCTTTGAAAGCTTTGAATTTCATTAAAAAATCCAAAAAAATATATCTAAATTCCAAAAATCTACTTTCAAGGTTTTTTTCTATCGGGCGAAGTAATTCATATCGTATACTGGTATGGTGCTTTGAAAGAAAGAGTCTTCAGAAGCCTATGTATATTTTTTCTACTTGGATATTTTAAGAACTCTTATAACAAGCTTCGGCCGAAAAGAGCTCTTTTTGGCATTTGGAGAACTGGTAGGGTCTTAACTCTCTAGAACTCTTCTAACAGTGAAAAATGCGTTGCACCAAACTTAAGTTGCATAAATGCGTAAGACATGTCGTAAAAGACACCGATTTTGCACGTCATAAGGCTAAAAGCGCTTAACGAGTGTCAGTGTCAAACAAAACTAACAGTCATAGGTTTTTTATTTTTGTTTATTTTTGTTTCCTTTGTTGTAAGTTTGTGTGTATACCCCAGAGCAATCACGCTCACTAAAAAGCTTCTTCTTGCGGCGGCGTCGTGTGGCGGGTCGCCCTCTTCCCTTCAATATGGTTGAGGAGAGCGATGGCTGGCACATGCGTCAACTCGTGAACGGGTGCTGCTTGCGGGAGCTGGACTGCTCGGAGTATATACGCAAATCTATAATAGCACTTAGCTCTTTATTAGCATATTCGTTGGTATATTCCTTTTGTAAAGTCTTTAGTATTTATATTCCGTTTTAGTTGATAAAATATTTGTAAAACTTGATAAATGGCACGGACCCCGGAGTCCGTGGAGCAATATTGTAAATAAAAAAAAAATAAAAAAAAAACAGTCATAGGTACCACAGGTACTGGTATTCTTTCATTCATTTCATCCAAAAGTCTGTTATAGGAGTCACTGGTTGGTGCAGAGGAAGTCCGCCTTTGTTTAGGTGATGCTTAGCTACATATTGTCATTGTTGATTTTAGTGCAGACAGGCATCAAAGTTTAGTGACGTGATTTGAATTGTGAAGCTAATTTGAATAATTGAATTTGGCGCGCTGAGCAAAACGGTGTACTTTAGGGTATATTCGTGCCAAAGGTATCTCACTCGCACAGTTGCATGTTTTTCTAGCTTAAGTGAATTCCCAAAAAATGTTCATTGTATCTATCATAAGATTAGAATCGAAAACTGTATGTCGTCTCTCATAACATCGAATTAAAATATCATAAACAGGACAGCAGTCGTGGTAACTCAGTGGGAGAACGCTCGCTTCACATTCTTGATACAAAGGGTTCGAACCCGCGCGGGCCTGTACCGATGAGTTCTTTGGAACTTAAGTACGGATTACTTTTCGGTGAAGGAAAACATCGTAACACCTGCATATATCCGAAGGAGAAATTCGATGGCGTATGTGTATCCGCCAACCCGCACTGGGCCAGCGTGGTGGATAGTGACTCTTCGAGGGTAGGCTGATATCCCAGTAGTGGGATGTTTAAAGGCTGATACAGAAACAGGGCTTAGCATAATTATGCGTTTAGGTAATGCAGACTGATTTTAGATATTCGATAAAGTTTAAATGGGAGTCTATTTTGTACGCGACTATGGACTAAAAGCTATTCTTCGCACTCGCAAAGGCAAGTAATACTAGTTTTCTCATAAACCACATTTTGTATGGTTATTTTTCATAATAAACTTTATTGTTTTGGTAGTTTTAAAGTCATAAAAGCTCGTTTAGAATTTTTACTACCGCAAAAGTTGCCAAACACGTTTGCGGAATATCGTAAGTCCTAACCTACAGGTTAAAAAAATGTTTTTTGCATAGTAAGCCTTCACAGAGTAGTTTAACTCCTGACACAGACATAACGATGTTTTTCTTCAATAAATCTTAGATTGTCTAGCCAGTCCAATTTTATTTATTTGTTTTCGACCGTGGAGTGCAAACTCAGAAAAGGGTTGATGTACTTATATAAGTTATTGGTATTCAGTATTTAAAAAGGCACTATCCACTTCTAAAGTGAGAACAAATTAAAAAAAGGAATATTCAAGGCATGAAAATAACACAAATTGAAACGATTAATCTATATACAGGGTTATAAGGAAAGGGTATGCTAAGCCGAAAGGGGCTACAATGGGACCAAACCTGAAATAGAGTAGAAAAAATAGCTGTTCCATACATTTTGTCGAGTGTCTTTTTTTCTCGAATTCAGATTTGGTCCCATAGTAAAAGTTGTTCATAATGATGAGTACTGTGAGCCCTTTTCGGCTTAGCATACCTTTTCTTTAAAGCTCTGTATATATATACACATATAAAAGAACAAGCCCTTTTCTAGGAATCAACACAC
This sequence comes from Apocheima hispidaria, assembly GCA_947579745.1. Lineage (NCBI taxonomy): Eukaryota > Metazoa > Arthropoda > Insecta > Lepidoptera > Geometridae > Apocheima > Apocheima hispidaria. The sequence continues at coordinate 967,677 of OX388171.1, forward strand.
AGACCAAACCGCTGATGATAGAGACGTGAAATTTGATCCCAATACTCCTCAAACGGTCTAGATGAAATACGATAAAATACGTTCTTATTGAAGAACGTATTCAAAATTCTACCCCTAGAGCGGTAAAATAGACCCCCAAAGTTTGAATGGAAAAAAAGATTTTTCATGCTAAGCCAACGAAACTCGGTTCGTGTAATAAACATTAAAAATAACGAAAGACATCTCAGGATTTTTCAAAAATTAATCCCTAAAGAGGTAAAATATGGTGTTTCATTTACTGTAACCTATACGAACGAACCAATATGTGTTGCCAGTGATGACATATGGAACTGAAACGTGGTCCTTTTGGAGAAACTCAGAGTCGCACAGCGGGCAATGGAGAGAGCTATGCTCGGAGTTTCTTCGCGCGATAGAATCCGGAACGAGGATATTCTCCGAAGAGCCAAAGTCATCGACATAGCTTTGTAACATAGCATACATAAATCTTTATGTAAGATATCAAGCAACACCAGTCTAAAAGGCGGCCATACTCGACTGAACGTCAGAGAAAGGATCCAACGATGAATAGAGTATAATAATGTAACCACTCCACCATGATAATACCACCTCATTTGACATGTGAAAGTGATGTTACACACACAAATAATAAGATTAATAATAGGTTGTTGTTTGAAGTAGATAAGTATTAGAAAATAACTACACACATAGATAAGTATGGGCGTAAAAATTCTCTCTACTTCCCTACCAATATTGTAAATGATAGTGTTTGTTGGTTTGTCTTCAAGCGGATTGTTATGGTTAATTAGAGTTTTAGAATATTGTTACATATACTTAATTATTTATGAGGTCACACGCATACAATGATACATTTCAAATGAAGACAATTAAAAACCTGCATCGTACGCTATTAGCAAAAACATTGGGGCGTGTAAAAGTAAATTGTTTTTTTATTTTATTTCATTTTAATATCAGGACATTAAAAAAAAATGTTTATAACCTTACGTTACGTCTGATAAAGACGTCGATTCAATCTAACCCACCAAACCAACCCTACCTAAAATGTAACAACTTTATATATCAGTAGAAGAACCAATGTCACCGATATAGCTTTCAGAGTTTGCAAGCTATTGGCAATGGGCAGGCCACATCACTCGAGGAACCGATAACTGGTGGGGAAGAAAGGTTCTTAAGTGGCGACCACAAACCGAAAGACTTAGGTAGGGTAGTCAGGCCTCCCACCGTTTGGGGGGCTATGTTCAGCATTGGACGTCTTCTGGCTGCTGATGAAAACTATATTACCTTTGTCTATTAAAAAACAATCAACGAAATGATTTGATTTTATTACGTTAAACCATTTATTACGTTTTGGCACTATGGCACTCTTTAGATGAAAAAGCTATTCCAAATACTTACTTCAGAAGTGTTTTTTCTGGTGTAAGCCAATGCGTTCGCATAACTTTATTATGTCTAAAAGTATTTATATCTAATGAAATTATGCATAAAACGGACTGGAACCATGGAATCGTAAGCTTTTAAATTGAAACCAAAAGACGAGACTCACAACATTTCCATTAAATAAAGAATACTTTTCAAATTTAAGTCGTAAATCAATGATGATGATAAAACTACTCAGAACATGACTTCACTTTGATGATGTCAATAGTAAATCACATTTGAGATGCTATTGGCATTAAAAACTCGATTCGTAAGAGTTTATGGCTCTTGCACACTCGGAATTTTTAGTAACGTTGGCTGGAAATGATTTTTTATAATCTGTATTCTGTTAAACGTTACTTAATATTGTGTTTGTCTATCTATTTATATGTAAACGCCATTTTAATATGTTTTTTATAATGAAAACTGACGTAGTTTTGACACATTTTGTTTTAATAAAACGGGAATACTCACTTACGTAACATAAATGATATTTTACAAGAAATACGACTTTAGCGCACGTAACATGACCCCGAAAATTTCTCCTTTCGGTCAGATTTCATTATACCTATCTCTTTTACTCTCTAATTTTTCGCATCTTCTTTCGCACCGTTTGGCGGCCGTAAACAGAATGCAGCGGAGCCGAATTAATTCAGAACGCCATTTTGAAGGTAAAAACTTATCTTTAGTGAAATATAATTACGTTACACTGGGTCCGTTATTCCGTTACTTATCAAAATCAAGATATAAGAGACAAATGTTAAGTGGTTTTGAACCACGTAATCGTGTAACAAAATAAGTCAAACAGTTACTACGCCTAGTTCAAACTTTAACATGATTAAATGACAAATAAGTTGAGGGTGTCGTAAGTACGTGTATTCTATCTATTAATCATCAAAATGTAACAAGTTCTTACGAAGCCATTTATTTCATAAATATCGCCATGTTGAAGGGTCAATTTTATGACACTTACCCCTGAATACTGAAACGTTTGTTAACTTTGACGACAGTTTAAGTCTATTGCTGCCTTTGTCATTTGCTTAGTGCCAGACAAAGGCAGTATTAGAATTAATCTGTCGTCAATGTTAACGAACGTTTCAGTAAGTATTCGGGGGTTATACTATTATATATAAGCGAACATTAACGGTACCTACATTAATTTCAGAAAAAAAGTTGTTGAACTGCCAATAGCCATTCCGTAACTAAAAGTGCCGAGTGCGCGCAAGATCTTAGATTTTACGATAACTATAAAATATAAATAGATTTTTTCCAACTACTTATTGGCATGAGCTCACCTTCTTTTGTCTGAAACCCTTTGAAGTCAAGAAACCATTTTAAATTAAAAACTAAAACGCCCGACACATTTGACATGGTCTTGTTCTATAATAATTTACTAGAAAAATGCCCGCCACTTTTGACATCGTCTTGTTTTATAATTATTTACTAGAAAAATGCCCGCCACATTTGACATCGTCTTGTTTTATAATAATTTACAAGAAAAATGCCCGCCGCATTTCTTGTGTGTTTCAAAATAAACTATGGGATGAAGACGTTTGATTCACAAGATAAATGTGTGTAAATGTTCGCGTATGATTTATTATTCGGACCAGTTTAGAGATGTGCTTAAATTTTATTTTGAACGCTAAAATTTTGTATGCTAAATAATAATTGATTAAACTACTGGTTACTTCACTATTTAGTTTTTATTTTTGATTACTTTTGGATACAAAACTGAAAAAAGATTCATTAGTTATCTTACGTGATAAATTGTAATAAATATTGAAATAATAAATTAATATACACGCTTTTTTCAGATTTTAGCAAATTTACTTAAGTATTACAGAGTTGTCAATGATAGTTATAAGTAAATAAGTATGTAAAGGATATTGAATATTCAAATTTTATTAAAATCTGTGGTACTTTTTTCAACTTACTCGCTTGTTAAAGTTTTTTTTTGAGTTTATACCAAATTCTAACATTTTTCTAGAGTTCTTTCTGTAATGTGGATAAACAAATAAAGCTACATTTTAATTTTAGCACTCAACGAAGTATAGCGCACTATCTTAAAATTAAAGAGAGTAAACGAAACCTATTTTTAGGGCCGGGACAGTATATTAAATTAAAAAAGATTCCATGACTGACATAAAATAGCATGCTAAAATATTAACAACATTATTTTAGTCGATGCGTTATTAATTTTAGCACCCACTTGTTATGCTAAACAGCTCATAGCATTAACTTGTAATTTATTATTTAATGTTCCCTCATTTTAATATTGTTAAGAATGGAGATGCAAAATCATCGCAACATAAAATACTGGTTAAATTACTTGTTTGAATAAAATTGAACACTTGGTTCGTTGAGCAGAGTCGTAAAAAAATTAAGTACCTATAGTATAAAAAGCTTTGGTACAAAGTCGTTGAGTAGATTAAATTTTGCTTTGTAAGTATAACTAGTTAATAAGAGATTTATTAAAGATTAAAATTGATATCAAAAGTCATAGAAACGATAATGGTTGTTAGGCTGTTAGACAGTTTTTTCTAAATTTGATTCAATATAGCATATGTAGGCAAGTATCTAAAGTTTGCTGATCGCCTAATTAGGCGGCATACAAATCGGCATTCCTAATCTAATATGTCTAAATCTGTAATCTCTACCAAACATTATGATCTCTACTCACCCGTCTAAAAAAGGTTTTAACACACCAGATGCCCGTATATTATTACAAACACAAGATTATCCTTTCCCTTCTGTTCTAAAATAGCCAAAAGGCGTTTAAATAACCTCGTACCCAGAACTGCTTAACAAGATACTGTTTGGTTCTCAACTAAAAATACAGTGAAGTATAGCTTTTGATGAATGTGGACGAGGACGCTGATGGGGTGCTATTACTAAGATGTCTCTTTTTTACACTCAAGAGAAAATGAGACGACATCTGTAGTTCCACTTTCGACTATGTCTGTAATAAGCCGTGTCTAACTGTAATTCATTTGTTCAAAGCTATAAATAGATACACTCGCGGTAAAGCAAGCCTAAAAGTTGCCAGAACAAAAAAGTGTATTTTTACTCTGTTTGGAAAACAATGCATTAGTACAACTTTGTTTGTGACGTTTTGTTTTTAAACTTTGATTGGCTGTATATTAATCTTTGAACATGTTTATCTTTGATGTTAGCTTTTAACTTTTCATTTTGGGTCGCGTGTGTCTGTCATTTGTACGTTTGATTTTAATTTGGAAGTTGGCAATGTTAATTCTATGGACCGTATTCTGAATTTAAATACTATGAACTATTAGGTAATCTAGAATAACTAACATAGTAGACTTATAGATTTTTGATTTGTAGGTGAATATTTACCAATAAATAACTTAATAAATGACTTTGTAGACAAGACGAAAACACCAGAATTTGGCCTCTACAATGCACCTATAATCTACAGTGGCCTGGTAACTGGGACAACAGCTCTTGGACCCTAAGATTAAAGAACACCTAAATGTAACAAGTCTGTAAGTGTTGGTAGTGATGTAATTTACTATTGGAATAAAGTCGTAAAATTTTCGGTTATAAATTTCAGTTTTGAAGACGAAGGTAAAATTTTAACAAACAGAAAGTGTGGGGCCATCGATTATTTTGCATGGTTGTCTTACCGACCGACGTTACAATTTTATATGTAGAGCGTACTGTATCAGCCTATATACATCCCACTGCTGGGATATCAGCCTACCCTCGAGGAGTGATTAGGCCATATCCACCACGCTGGCCCAGTGCGGGTTGGTGGATTCACATACACCATCGAATTTCTTCTCAATTTCTTCTTCGGTTTCCTCACAAGGTTTTCCTTCGCCGAAAAACCAGTGGTATCTGTACGTAAGTTTCAATGAACTCATTGGTACGGGCCCGCCCGGGCTCAAGCCCAAAACCGCTACCCCACGAATGTGAGGCGAGCGTGCTTCAACTGAGCTACCACAACTTCAGAGAGACTGATGACTGACAGATTTCCTAAATTAAATTCGCCTAAATAAAACGGCTTTAAGGTATCTTTAACACCAACCAGTAGAAATCACGATGGATTTATCATTTTAGTATTTAAAACAGAAAAATGTCACCGCATTAAAAATATTTTAAATTTTCTTTTACTTAATCTTTTTCAATTAAAAATGTTAGTTCCATTTTTAAGCGTTCGTGTTAAACTATTAACAAAAATGCTGCTCATAAAAAAATTCTATAGTTCAATATAAAAACTATTAAAAAATAACATAAAAAGGAATACTAACGTATAATGAACGATTTGCAAAATACTGGTCCAGTTTGATGTTGTTCAACTAAGCTCAATTCAAAATTTATAAAAAAGTCTTTACTTGTTTAAAATAGATAAGCTAAAAGAGCTAGTTGCCATTAATGAGGGTCGATGGTCTCGTAAAAGTAGAAGTAAAGACACTAAAGACATGATTGAAGTTAGCACAGGTCTCAACAGCGAAATAAGTAATAAAATCCCGGAAGTGAATAACATAAACTGGATATAAAGACTGTTATAGCAAAATTTCATAGACAAGTATACACGAAAATTCGCACTTTGGGCAACCTTAACTTCAAAATAAAGATGGCGAATAGGTATAATTTATTGTCGAAACAGCAGTTGGCAGGGATTGCGATGAAGGCACGGCAGGTGGCCTAAAGCAGTCACGGAATGGTGTCCCAGAGGAGTAATAAGACCACCAGTCATAGAGAATGACGATAACGTCAGGGTACAGGGCAAGAGAACAGAGCTGGGCTGGATAAAATGATGTATTAAAAAAGAGCTCTATGTGGATAGATAAGGGCCGAAATGATGATGATAAGGTAATAATTAATGTGGATAGAGACATTGACGAGACGCCGTCAGTCTGTAAGCAAGATAAGAAGGCAGATAAAATTGCACTTTTAACTACGTGCTTTATAATCATTACGCAAGACACAATGGTAACAACGTTAAGAACTTTGAATGACCTAACTTTTTTGCGGGTCTATAATTACGTGAAATTTATCATAAGTACCTCTATATAAATTTGAATGATAAGCCGCTAACAGATCTTTCATTTTTAGCATCAAAGCCTCTGATTTCTATTGGAAAAAAGATTAATTTCATTTTCAATATAAAAACATCTTCAAAGGAGATGAAATATTGATAAATAGGAGAAGGTTTATTGTAAACGAATTTTGCGGTGGAGATTTTATAATAATTGAGTAGACATTTTAATAAACGTTGAGTATTTTGTTACAACCCATAAAGTAAATTTTAATTTATTTTGTAATATTTTTTTACCAAAATGTTCGACAAACAAATATAGAGGTTTGTTTTACGTTTTAGTAAATTTATTTTGAAAATTACGACGGAGATTCAGATGACTTCGAAACTTGATCATTTCTAAACTATTTGACCGCCTTGAAATATTATGAAAATGTCTCATAAATAGAGACGCAGATAATTTTATTTCGGGGTATAGTCAGAATTGACTTTAATTTTATTTAGAGTAGACTGTAAATATTTATTTAACGGCCTTATAAATTTGGTTGTTACATTGAGAAAGTCAAATTCACGAAAAAATTCAATATCTATTAAGTAACCATTTTCTAATAATTTATTTGGTCTCTGGGTAATCCAACTGTTCGTTTTTTGTAGTAAACTAAATAGTTTATAGTGGATTAGTAGTTTGTATGTATTTTGCTTAAGTTAATTAGCACAGTCACTTGCCTGTAAAAATATATATTTTAAAGAGCATTAAATGTTTATAGAGTATTATATTATGTGTATGTATTTATAGTGTCGTACTGGCAAATAATTATTTGTCGTCCATAGAAATAATGTACACTTACTAGTTATCTAGTAGTTTTTTCTTCCACGCAGCTTGAGACTCGCATCGCTTTTTATTAAAGACTATCTAAAATATATCAACTGTTACTAATGCGTATGGCTAAAATAAAACCGGTCTATTTCCACTATTTTAATTATCTATTTGACTATTTTTTTATTTATGTTAAAATGTTTTACACATTTAAATGGCACGGCTCTGGTGCTTTAATTTGTCTGGCGGTGAATTTTTGTGATAATAGCATGAAAATTCAAAAAATTCACCCCAAAATAGATGTAGATAATGACAGATACCTATTACACGTCATTTTCAAATTAAATTTAATTCCACTCTGTTGAAATTTATCAATCAGACTGAAAATAATATGCCGAAACAATTATGCATATGTATTTAGACGTGTATTCGTAAGAATAAATGCTATATTTTTGCGTAAAAATATCAGAATAAGCTGAAAATGCGTAAATCAGTCGAGTAAAATAATTTTAATGAGGTGAAAAATGCATAATTTTATAAATAGTCTTTATCACATAATAAAAGCATATTAAGTAAAGAGAAAAATTACTTTCTAAATAAACCAAAATCACAGTTTTTTTGGACAAGATTCATAACTCGCCCTAAGATTTTTTTTATATAAATAAAATCTAATTATACAAAAGCTGCCAGGAGATAGAGAAAATGTCTTTTGAACTCATTAAAGAAAAAATAACTATCTACCATATTTTCTATAAGATTTCCCCTATATTAACTTGTATAGATTCGGCGAATCCTAGTTTTAGTCAAATATCCTTGCTTGCAATAATGAAAAATATAAAAAATTGTTTAATTCCTAGTGGTTTAAGAAACCTAATTACAATTATACATATTGTTAACATTCTTTAATATAATATTATAATTTTACCAACTACGTTGTTTGCTGTTTCCTGCGACGAACACGAACATCGTCCGCAGAAAATATATAAACTATAATTACTTCGATTATTTCATAGGCCCGATTATTAATTACATATTAAAAATTAGGCCCTTGACTTAGGTTCCTTAACTATTATCTCGGAACTTGCGGAACTAAGTTAGGTTAGTTAGGATAGCTCTAACCAATAAATCCATACCGTCCATACTTACAATTCATACAGTCCATCAAAATCCATTAAAAATCCGGGGCACTTTAACACTAGCAATAACACTAACCGCACCAAAGTTTGTCACAGACGCACGTTCACGTAAAGACTAGAGTGTCAGGGCGTATGTGCAGAGATTGAAGTGTCTGTGCATTCGCTGGCCCGGGCTTGGCCAGGAGGTCGGGACGAGGGGGCCGAGCCGCCCGGGCGCATATTCACCGAGCCAGCGGAGCCAGCACCGCACTGGCTGCCAGAGCCAGAGCCAGCGACGAAGCCAGAGCAGCACCCCGAGAATGAGACAACTCCTCGCTCTTGATCACTTCATTCTGAGTTTTGTCGTACTTGTGCGTCTTCTTTGTCACGGGCTTGATTGTCGTTGTAGTTGTTGTAGTGGTTTGAGTAGTAGGAGGTGGCGGAGGCGGCGGAAGAGTAGGCTGCGGTGGCGGAGGTGACGATTGGTCTTCAGGCTTGCAGCAAACGCGAAAAACCAGCTTCATATTATGGCTGAGGCAACGCCCGCCGATGCGTCTATGCAGATCGTCCTTACTCGATGTAGATATGAAGTAATAGTCCTTACCGGGCAGGAATTCCAAGCCGCCCGGTTGGGGCGTAAACGGCCGGAAAGTTATTGTGAAGAACATCAGTTTGTGCGGCTTGTCGCATATTGCTATTATACGAGGATTAGGATTCGTTATCCTACATGTATCGTATTCTTCTTTACTAACGTTATATATTATATACTTTTCTGTGTCTTCTTCGAAAGTACCCGGTGTGTACACTGGACATATTATATTCACTTGGTCGTATTCGAACTGAGCGTTCCCTTTATTCAGATCGAATACGTGATCTGTATTGTCTATTCTGAATATACTGTTGGTTGTGTTCCAGTGTATGTAGAATGACTTGGCGTAGTTCCCCATAACGCTTTCGATGAAGAAAATAAGGACTAGCAAGGTCCAAGGCGTGTGCCTGAGCCCGAAATATGTTAGGGACACCATTCTGCCAGTTCAATCAACTCGCATTTGTTATCCTCTAGCTACACTCTCGACGCACACCAATCCATATTCATTTCAACATTTCACACGTCATGTCGTTCTCACTGTAAATCTAACGAATCCACTCAGAAAACACGAAATTTTCTTTCACTTTCGACACAGCGACTCATCCACCATGTTTCTCCGTCGCACGCTAGATTCTATCCGTCGATAAATGGAATTCCATGGGACGTGGCCCGATGGAAACGGGTCTAAATCACCTTTTGCACACTGAATCACTAATCAAATACACTGTAAGATAGTTTTAGAAGGTTTGCAGGTTCCTTTGGTGTAGAAATTAATCAATACAACACTGATTTTTTTAGAAAACTGAGGTGTTCTTTGTATTGGGAGGGCGACGCGGAACGGCGGCGAGACGTAAGCGCCGTGCGACAGACGGGCAAACTACTGGTCGCATTCCTTGGACGAGGTACGCATGCGGCTATGCGCCCCTCCCTCGCCCCGCTGCACTCCCCCCGCCTTACCGACGCGTTCGTGCTCATGCGAGCTTTTGTGCGAAGCTCCTATTTTTACGAAATTTTGTCTTTGATTCGAAGATTTTAGATAGAAATATTAGTCTAAATTATAAGTTAAAAATTTTAGTTTGTTTTACACGTAATATAAGGTACAAACGAGTTTTGTTATGGATGTTTTAGTAATTTTTTTGGTTGGTAAGTTGGAGGGCTTTTTGGATTATTTATGAACGCGACTCAAGTCCGCCATCGAAAAAGGCACGTCCACAAACAAAATAGAAAAAGCCTGCGCCGCCTGATAGCTGATGTAGTGCGCACAATTTCTCATAATTACGTTTAATGTACTGTTGATTATGACAAAATAATATCACTTTAGTTGATTAATACACGTTTCGTTTATGCATAAAATGGTTTCGCATAATTACGGAACGTCTAAAATATCATGAAAGTGATGTTATAGAATATTGAAGTACCTAATAAATTATATTTAAGAAAGTAAATATAACTAAACAATATATAGTTGACTGCCCCGGTGGCTCAGTTGGTAGTGAACCTACCTACTGTGCTTGGGGGCGTGGGTTCGATTCCCATTTAGGACAAACATTCATGTGATGAATATTTGTGTTTGTTCTATGTCTGGGTGTTAATATCTATATAAGTATGTATTTAAAAAATATCTATGTACGTATATCAGTCTCTGGCAGCCATATTACAAGCTTTGCTTAGTTTGGGGTCAGGTGACGATGTGTGCAAAAATGTCCCAGATATTTATTTATTTTATTTTATTTATAGTATAATTGTCACGTCACATAATTTCCATTATTACACACCTCGTCATTTACAACTTCTACAATCCTCTCCATCCCAAGGTTGCCTGGAAGAGATCGCTTTTAGCGATAAGGCCGCCATTTGTTACACTAGTTAAAATGTTTTGTTTTCTGTCTTAGCTATGTACGGTCTGGCGTGAATAATAAAGAGTTTATCTATATATCTAAACATCAATCATTTGCAATAATGGATTAAAGTTACAATGGAATACGCAAATATTTTAAAGATACATCTAATTTTTTGCCCGAGCTAAGCAAAGGCTCTACAGTGGCAAATCGTTGTTTGTATTTATGTTTGTGTGTATAAGTATTTTTGTCCGACGGTAACTTGAGTACCACTGACTGAATTGTAAGTATGTTTGACGCAGATCTGTAAGTAGTTTGACTGACACAGGGATAGGTAATTTTAATTTTAATTTCATTGCCTGAAAATAAATGAATTTAATAATAATTGATTTATTGATTCAATATTTATGAAATGATGTAGGCAATGTGTTCATGCAAACATTTTTTTTTCTTAGTTTAGCTATCAACATTATTACAATAAAAAAAATGGGGATCGCAGAACGCTCACTTTTTACAAAGATGACGCTGCTGGATATACCCGGGACCGTTGCACTGATAAAATAAATAAGTAAGTTGAATCTTATAAAATACAAGATATTACCCGCAACTTCATTCGCGTGATCTTACAAAAAAGTACTCTATGTCCGTCTCCGACCCTTAGCTATATCTATGCAAAAAATCAGGTCGATCCGTTCAGCCGTTTAGCCGTTAACGCGGCAAACACACAGACAGAGATAAAGAAAAACAGATCAAAAGAGAGACAGGTAGACAGAGAGACAGATAGATAGAGAGACAGATAGACTGAGAGACAAATCGACAGATAGACTGAGACAAATCGACGGATAGACTGAGAGACAAATCACCAGATAGACTGAGTTACTTTCGAATTTATAATATTGGTTAGTATTGTTATTGTTAGTTACAGGATAAAAATATTGACTTGGTACCATGTTTAACATGTTTGCGAAGTTAAGATAAGCTACCGATCGTTATATTTACTTAAATACTTATTTGAATTAAATGTAAATATTTGTATTCGATAATAACTTCAAGTGGCGCCTGAGTTTGAGGCAGTGATACTCCATGTTTTTTACTTGACTTTCCAAAAAGGAGGGTAATATTTTTGGAGTGTGATACTGGGTATCGTGGAAAGGGTATACTAAGCCGAAAGGGCCTTATAGTGCTCATGATTGTAATCAACTTTTACTAGGGGACCAACCCAATAATCGAGGAAAAAAAAATCAGCTGTTCCATACATTTTGCCATTAATCATCACACTGCTGAGATCGGCCTACCCTCAAAAGTTGATTGGGCCATCACCACGCAGCACGCACCACGCTGGCCCGGTGTGGGTTGGCGGACTCACATACGGTATCGAATTTCTTCTCCGAAAATATACAATTTCCTCACTATGTTTTCATTCACCGAAAAGCCAGTGTTCGCCGCCCGGGTTCGAACCCACGATCCCACGAATGTGAGGCGAACGTGCTACCTGTGTTACCACGGCTTGTACGGCTACCACGGCATGTTAAATTGCGCGAGCAAGACCAATATAGACGCGGAACTGACAACAGCGGGCTGGCCACTTAGCCTAAACCACAGATAAAAGTAACAGATTCCTCGTCACGTGTGTTTTCACCAAAGTTTGAGGAAAGCACGGGGTGCGCGGAATGTGACAAATCGTTCCCATTGGCTGTCATCAAGGTTACGCCCACCCCTGTACAGAGTTAGTACTTACCGTAGTAATGGGGTAAGCAGTAGGACAACATTATTAATTGAACAAGAAGCGAACACTTGCCCCGACTGCCGCTCTGCGTACTAATCGCGCTCAATCCAATCCTATAGGATATGCTAAGCAAGTTACCCGGCTGCAACCCAAAGCATTCGGGTAACTTGTGAAGGTTTCCAAGTAGAAAAAAAAAAGAGGCACATATAAATAGATTTTGCGACGTTTACAAATCCGTACGGTTACAATATAGACTGACACAGGAAAACCGCGAGTGCTCGACACTGAGGAATTAGTATTTCAGCGGTGTTGTGTAGTGTCTTGTTGTATGTGGGATTATACCCACTAAAACCCCCCGGTGGCCTGCCTTGGTGCTTGACCGAGGGCTCCGGGATCTCCAAGGGAACGCACTGGAGCCCTCAGCACCACGCTTCAGCTCCTCCCGGGAATTTATCTGTGGCCTAAACGAATTTAACATGTAACTTTATGTGATAACTTACATTTTTATGACATCATCCATTGAGTTGCTTGCTTCAAGTCAGTGCATTAGTACGGCTAAGAGTAACATTAAACCCGTGGTTTGTTTGTTTGCTCTATTGATAGCGGGTTTAAAGCCATGGACACATAGTATAGCGCTCTTGGATTTTTTTCACGACCTGGTTTCTATAGATCACCAAAGTTAAGCAAAGTTCGTTCCGGTTAGATTTTGGAAAACCAACAAAATACATGTCCTTTATTTTTGAACAATATTTTGGTGCACAAAATTTGCAAATTACTTAAAAAGTTACCCAGTATTTTTGAGATACAAAGAAGAAGAACTCACAGCTCACCAACTCACAGTTAAACAACTCAAAGCTTATCAACTCACACATCACCACCTCACATTTCAACAACTCACGGTTAGACAACTAACAGCTTACCATCTCACAGCTCCACCAACCCACAGTTCAACAACTCAAAATTCAACAACTCACAGCTCACCAACTCACAGCTTAACAACTCACAGCTCAACAACTCACAGCTCAACAACTCGCAGCTCACTCACAGCACACAAACTCACGAGTTATTCCTCGTGGTCAAACTGGATAGTCTAACTGATTTGTCCAACAAGAAAAAAATCCTTGTGGTCAAATTGTCTTCTTCGACACACGCTACAGTCATTAAAACAATAAAATTAAAAGTACATGTGTAATAAAGCTCACAGACTCTCAGCTCACCAACCCACCAACTCACAGCTCAAGTCACATCTCAACGCCCTGATCGCTCAACAACCGGAGGTTGACGTGTTTTTAACTAAACTATGTATGTTTGTGAATATGTGTATTAGATTTTTAAGTTGACATTTATTTTGTAGTTATAATTTTCAATTAATTAATATTTTGGACCAATTTTATTATATTTGACGTGTAAAATGTATTTACCTATATTATGAAGAATTTTGTATTTGTAGTAATTTTAATTAATTTAGTTTGACTGGAATGTTGCTGGCTTGTCATACGCCTTGGCGTTGCTGTAAGTGTGACAGGCATTTAATAATAAATAAATAAATCTCCACTCATATGCACCAGCCTTAAAACCTTTAAAGTTACCGTGCTTTTAAAACTTTTAGCGTTGCAATAACAAATATTTGCGGGCGAGCGTGCGAAGTGGATGGCCAATGTCGTTGTATGGTGTAATGTCATTAGTCACTGCAGTGTGTAAACACTACCTTAGCCAGGCGTATAGTGTCTCCGAGACACCGGGACTGGAAGTAAATATGTAGGTAACTTTTTTTTTAACTCATAAATACTAGTAGTTCGCGGCGAACTGAGACCTCCCGATCCCTATATCTTCACAACCCCTGGACCGATTCAGCTCATATTCGAACCTAAAAATTGTATTGAAATGAAGTACTTGCTTACAAAATTTCATGAAGATCGGATAAACGGTTCACAAGTTATCATCGGACAAATATACACACAAACATACAAACATACAAATGCCGATTTGTCCCAGTAAACTCTGATATCTTCGCTTCGCTCGGGCAACCTGTAAACTCTGATACCTTTGCTTCGCTCGGTCAGTAATAGTTAGGATTATTACACTTACAGCAACGCCTGATATTAATTTGACAAAAATTCAGGGTCTGCTCAATATAAAAATCAAAATTTAAAAATGAGAACTTTCTCTACGTGACTCATTTTAAGAAAACAGTTATATTTTTATTCTTTCTTTTCTGAACTCGGAAGTTATCATAAACTTTTGTACTTACCCAAATATAATTAAGGTGCAACGTTTCGCTCAGCGCGCAAAATTCATATTTCCTTGCGTTTTTGGTCAATTACAGCTTAATTACTCATCGTAGATTCATAAAAACTAATTTTGCGATATTAAATAGATTGTTTCAAGAAATTACACCAACCAAAAATTCAAGTTGAAAGCTAGTATAGGTACATTTGTCACTAAACCAAAAACCAAGATAAAAATCAGCTTATTGAGATTTGTAGCTAAACCAACGTCATCTAGGTGATCATTTTACCCGTAATTTCTTAAGACGCCTTATTTATTGGCGCAAAATTAGTTTCAATAAATCCACGATGAGTAATTAAGCTGTAATTGACAAAAAACGCAAGAAAATTTGAATTTCGCGCGATGAGCGAAACGTTGCACCTTAAATAGAAACGGTACCCTTTTATGATTTTACTACCCTACCGTCACATTTCTTTACCTACCCTTTTACAAAACATTGTTTAAAAGAAAGTTTCACAGCCCTTTCATAAATAGCTAAACAGATAACTATCTCCAAAGGATTAGGTTAGATCAATAAAAATAAATAACAGTAACTAATGTCTGTCCGTTTGTCGGAACGTAAGGGACAATCCGTTACGTGAAAAGGGGTTGATCTATTGTTTTTAACTCTACTGTTGTTAGTACAACAGGCTTTACTATTGTTTATGTAACTTAGAAATTGTCATAACAATATTCGAACTTTCTAAGGATTCGTAAGCAATTAAAGTTTTTAAAAAAAGGATTGCTGTGTCTTAATTTCTTTGACAGACCGATGAACTTAAAGTAATTTATAAAAGAAAGAAAAAAAAGGAATTCAAGGGACTGAGTTGGATCCCGAGAGCAGCGAAAGATTCTAGATTAGAATCCTGAGCTGTACAACCTGCAGATGGCCATCAAAGATCGGAACGCGGCGGTGATGGAGGCCCTGGGCCAGGAGTAGGCGATTATAGTAAATAGATAGCGTGTATATTGTAAAAGTAACATTTGTATTATTTATTTATTTTTGTTTCCTTTGTTGTATGTTTTGTGTGTATACCCCAGAGCAATCACGCTCACTAAAAAGCTTCTTCTTGCGGCGGCGTCATGTGGCGGGTCGCCCTCTTCCCTTCAATATGGTTGAGGAGAGCGATGGCTGGCACATGCGTCAACTCGTGAACGGGTGCTGCTTGCGGGAGCTGGACTGCTCGGAGTATATACGCAACTCTATAATAGCACTTAGCTCTTTATTAGCATATTCGTTGGTATATTCCTTTTGTAAAGTCTTTAGTATTTATATTCCGTTTTAGTTGATAAAATATTTGTAAAACTTGATAAATGGCACGGACCCCGGAGTCCGTGGAGCAATACTGTAAATAAAAAAATAATAAAAAAAACCTAAGCTGAGCGAGTGTCCTCTTCTTTTATCGTTGAGTGCGAGGAAATAAATAGTGCTATAGTATTAACACCACGATAACAAAAAATTGCCTGAAAGTGCGAGTTTTGGCGGGAACTTGAAGAAATCACGTCTCGTCATTTTATTATTTTCCAAAACTTTTGTTATTTCAAGTGTTAATGTGTAAAAACGGTGAATGATTAGCCCTTAAGTGTTCGTGAACATGCACGAGTGTTGGTGAATGGAATAATGTCATGAAACGTGAATTTTCGTGTTGTTTCCAAAACTCCATAGAAAGCTCTAAATAATAGAGTTTTCACCACTTTACTGTGGCATGACTTGGACTTGACCGTGACCTCCTTTGCTCGCCTTTGACTGTGACTATGACTTGTTCGATAATATTTAACAAAACTTGAAAATATATAATTATATATACTTGACACTGGCAAATGCATAAAACGTGCGACGCCAAAATTCTCAAAGGAGGAAAGAGAAAAAAAAACCTGAAAGTGGCCAATACATGACCTGACCTGATATCGTGCAAAAGGGACAGCTACATTTGAGGTTCACTGGAGCAAAAGAAACAAACTACTAAAGTTATAGCTCCCTTTCGCTGCTCAGAAACACATACCTTTATCTTTCACACGATGTCGGGTCGGGTAATGTAGCGAGGCCTTTACTGAAATTGGCGAGATGTTTTTGTCTTAATTTTAATTGGCTCAATCAATAGTATAGTTAGTTCCATTCAGCCAGCCAGTAGGTACGTTTAGCACTTTTTTTTTAGTACATACTGTAACAGAGTGGTGGCCGAGGCAAGGTAAGCGGAGCGTTGGTTGTCCAGGTTCGGGATGGGTCGGCGATATCGTCACCATCGCGGGTCGAACCTGGACTAGATTGGCACAGGACCGAGGCAGGTGGCATAGCAAGAGAGAGGCCTATACCCAGCAGGGGGATAAGGAAGGCTGTGGATGATGATGATGATGATGATTTCCAAATTCAACATTTTTTTTTTTCTATAGTAACTAAAAGAGCTTTTTATTTGCAGTTATCGATGAATCAAATGCCCTTGTTTCGTGACAATGGTAAAAAATAATATTATTGTTCCATTTATTTATTGTATGTCTTAAATTTAGGTTTTTTATAAAATTAATATAACAAAATAAAAAATGCTATAAAAAACCTAAATCTAGAGTCCCGCCGACAGCGAGGCAGGGCCCAAGCTATCGGCGGTTAGGGCTGCAGAGTGAGGAACCTCCTGACAATGCGCGCCGTGTCAAGGATGGCCGCCTTCTGTATCTGGCCCTTCACCCAACCGTCTAGCGAGAGCCTCTTGAGATGTTGGTCGAGGCTCTTCGCTATAAGGCCGTTCGCCGAAACGACTATCGGGACAATGATCGTCGAGTCAACATCCCACATGGCGGTAACCTCGTGAGCCAAGTCAAGGTACTTGCTGAGTTTGTCCTTCTCGGCTTTCACGAGGTTCTCGTCATGAGGGATGGTGATATCGACGAGCACTGCCCGGCGTTGGGACCGGTCGACTATCACGATATCAGGCTTATTGGCGACAATAGTCCTGTCCGTGATAATAGAGCGGTCCCAATAGAGCAATGCATGACCATTCTCGAGCACTGGCGCTGGTGCGTACTTATAGTACGGCACCTCAGATTCGACAAGGCCGTATCGAAGGGCAAGTTGCTGATGGATGATCCTGGCCACCTGGTTGTGCCTGTGTAAGTACTCGCCGTTAGCAAGATGCGAACAACCGGAAATTATATGCCTGAGTGACTCTCCGGGACGGTGGCATGCCCGACAAATGTCGACCGTACCGTCCTTCAGGATATATTTCCGATAGTTGTTCGTCTTGATAACTTCGTCCGCAATTGCACAGGCAAAACCTTCGGTTTCCCCAAAGAGGTCACCGAAGCGTAACCAGTTCACCGACGCGAGCAAGTCCACATCAGGCCCTGTTAAGGCCCGATAGAACCGCCCGTGCAGCTCCTTGCCCTTCCATACGTCCCTGCGATCCTCAGTGCTTAGCACCGATGGTTTGCGCCAGTTCTCGTTCGCCAAGGAGAGCGGCGTGAGGCCCCTGTCAACTGCCGCAACATCGCAATGCATCCCACACCCGTTGTTGCGGAAAAAATCCCTGAGACTGCACACCTCACGGTTGTGGAGGTTCTTGGCATTTAAAATGCCTCGACCTCCCCACTTCCGCGGAATGTACAGTCTCATAACAGACGAGCGTGGGTGTAACATGCGATGTGTTGTGAGCAGTTGACGGACCCTCCTATCCAGGGCGTCCAGCTCAGTCTGAGTCCACCTCAGTATGCCAAAGGAGTATATCAGTAGAGGCATCACCCAGCCGTTGAAGGCACGCACCTTGTTGCCGCCAGACAAAAGACTGCTCAGTACTTTTGTCAGTCGACAAAAGAAGCGTTCCTTCACCGACTTTTTGACGTCTTCTACCGATATACCCAACGACTCTGACATACCGAGGTACTTGTAGGTCTCGGCCTCGGAGAGGGATCTGAGAGTCATCGACTCAGAAAGTTGTAAATTCGGAGAACTTACAACTTTCCCCCGCTGTACATGCATGACCGCACACTTATCTACACCGAACTCCATCCTGATGTCACTACTAAAAACCTCTGTAGTTTTTAGTAGCTCCATCAAGTCTTGGCGTTTCGGTGCAAATAGCTTGAGATCGTCCATATACAACAGGTGAGAGATGACCTCACCCCCCCTACGAAGCCGATAGCCCAGCTCTGAATCCTTTAGCAAAGTGCTGAGAGGATTCAGAGCTAGGCAAAACCACAAGGGACTCAGACTGTCGCCCTGGAAGATGCCTCGCTCAATCCTTATCAAGTCCTGCGGGCCAGAGGAGCCGTTTACACCATCTGGTTGACGAAGGACTGTGGCCCATTGCCCCATGCATGCACCTAAGAATGATTTCAGAGTTGTATTAATTTTATACAACTCTAAAATCCTCTCTAGTCATGAATGAGGCACTGAGTCATAGGCCTTCTTATAGTCAATCCAGGCAGCGGAGAGGGCTCCCTTGTTTCGCCGAACTTGTTGGCTAATGGTCATATCGATGAGGAGGAGCTCCTTAGTACCACGGGACCCAACCCTACATCCATTCTGAGCGGGGGCCAAAATGTTATTCGCAACGATGTGTGCGTTAATTTTTGTGGTCAGAATGGATGTAAGGAGCTTGTAGATGGTAGCCAAGCACGTGATGGGTCTGTAGTTCTTAGCATCCGTGGTACTACCGGACTTGTGGAGCAGGAAGGTGACACCGGTGGTCAAGAAGCTAGGAAGGGAACCGAGTTCGAGGGCTTGTTGGAATTGTGTTGCCAAGCGGTCATGAGAGCATCGAAACCATTTTATCCAGAAGTTGTGCAATCCGTCCGGGCCAGGACTTTTCCAGTTCTGTGCCGTACGGATAGCACAACTAACATCTACGGGGTCTATTACAATAGACCCCATGGGTTCGATGGACTCGCATTCTCGCTCGACAACACGCATCCACTCACCCTCCTCGTGCTCGACGGGCACCGACCAGATACTGCGCCAGAAATCAGTCATAGCGCTAGCATCTGGTAGCTGCCCATCACTCACACGTCGGTCGGTTCCCTCCCAGCCTCGGTACACCTTCCTCTGGTCGCTTTGGAAAAGGCGGTTTAGCCAGTATCTGTCCGCACGCTCTCTGTAGCGACGAATACGGTTTGCCCATGCATAGACTTTCTGCTTCAGGTAGTCGATGCGTTCCGTGACATTTGCTAGATAGTGCTGGGGCCTGATATCGGTCCCAGTGAAAGCCTTTGTCACGAAACGCATGACTCGGGGGCGATTATTCCCCCGGCTGAAGCATATCAGCTTTGCAATGAGAGTCCTGAACGTGCTGATGCGCCGCTCGATCCGCACCTGCCATGCGGGCACACCCCCGGCGGTTCGCGGTGCACGGTTAGTGTCCGGAAACTTTACACGTGCAACGCGACACGCCGCGATGGCCCCGCAGTACAGGATCGAGTGGGTGTCAGTCAAATCTTCGCTAGCCTCTAAATATGGGGCTAGCAAAGCGTTCAGGGCTCCCATTAACGCTAGGTTGCGTCTATGAGTGGGCAAACGTGGTAGTCGCGGCCTAGCGTCGAGTGTGAACCGATACTGGGAAATCGCGTCTTCCAAAGCCCCCCTCAATTGCTCTCTCACCTGGTTTGTAACGCTAGTACTCGCAAAATCTCCCACATCAACGGCGCGATCAACCGGCGTCGCTAGTGTCGCCACCGACGTCGGCATTGAAGCCATCAGAGACGGGGCTAACGACGCGACGGGCAGGTCACGCATTGAGGCAGGAGTCGAGCGAGTAGGTAGCGCCTCCAGGCGGAGCCGATCAAGTACAGGCTGATCCAGCAGCTTGCACCGGTGGATAGCCCGCACTTGATCCGACAGTCTTTGGGCGGACACGGCGACGGTTGGTTCGAGGGCCTGAAACAAAGGCAGCATCCTCAAACGGTACGCTGACAGGTTAGTTCCTCCCTCTGTAGCCCCGTAATATGCGCGCATGCAGTTTTCGTTTATTGGTTGGGTCCATCGCATGCGGCGCACACCACCGGTAGCAGGAGCCAATAGCGGGGCAGGTTGCCCCACAGGCCCCAGGCATGCCGGCAGCGGAGGACGTCCACGTCGTACAGGTCTCGGCGGCGGCGTCGGCGTCTGAGGCCCGCTCCTATCGTCACTCGACGTGCTGTTGCTGCGAGGGGTGAGGTAGGCTTCATCCCCCGACGAGCTCGATGACGACGGAGCAGGCGGAGTTGGAGATTGTGCGCAAACTTGTACAGCTGGTTGTGTTGTCTTTGACTTTGACCGTGTAATCATTGTATTTTGTTGTAATTTTCTTTTGTAGCCTTATGACAGTTAAAAGTCACCTTTGTCAAAAGGTTCAATTGCTCTATAATATGAGTTTTCATCTTTATTTTGGTGTAAAAATTTGCCGAATTATTAAAGCTTGTTCAGATTTTCGTTTTGCACTGTAGATAAACGTCCCGGAATGAACATAAATATTATAAAATTAAATTTGAAAATCGGCACGGAAGAATGACATTCGTTACGTGTCACAGCTTTTTTTTTTTTTTTATTGTTATTATTATATCATTTATTTATTTTATTTCTTAAATATAGGTTTTTTATAAAATTAATATAAAAAAATAAAAATGCTATAAAAAACCTAAACCTAGAGTCCCACCGACAGCGAGGCAGGGGCCAGGCTACCGGCGGTTAGGGCTGCAGAGTGAGGAACCTCCTGACAATGCGCGCCGTGTCAAGGATGGCTGCCTTCTGTATCTGGCCCTTTACCCAACCGTCTAGCGAGAGCCTCTTGAGATGTTGGTCGAGGCTCTTCGCTATAAGGCCGTTCGCCGAAACGACTATCGGGACAATGATCGTCGAGTCAACATCCCACATGGCGGTAACCTCGTGAGCCAAGTCAAGGTACTTGCTGAGTTTGTCCTTCTCGGCTTTCACGAGGTTCTCGTCATGAGGGATGGTGATGTTTATTTTTATTATTGTTATTGTTATTATTGTTGTTGTTACTATTATTATTTATTATTAGCATTATTATTAAAAAAATGCCATGCAATGGGCGAAGGCGCCCATTGCATGGCATTTTTTTGTCTTGTAGAGTTGATTGCTCAGTGGTTAACGCGTTCGAGTCGCACGCCGCAGGGCGTGGATTCAAATCACAACAATGAGGTCAAGAAAAACATCGTGGGAAAACCGTAGCATGGTGGTGGTACCGCTACCACACGAGCGTTGAACATCTGTCGCCAATCACATACTGTGTGTCGTGGCAGCCTCACTTGAGTGCCAGATGCCATTCCAGGCAAGGTTCGTTTACCATCTTCAAACTTCCTTTTAACAATAAAAAAAATCGATGATATGCTTAACATCAGGCAGACCGTCTATTTGCTGTTCCTTTTACAAAAAAACAATTGAGATTTCCGACAATTTTGAAAAGAAATCACAGCTGTCAATGTTGGCATGGCCTAGAAATGAGGGAAAAAAATGAGCTTAAAAAAGGTAAAAGAAGATATAAAATTTCTATTTTCTTTAACAATATATATATATAAATTAATTATTTATAATTATTAATATTTTTTTAAATATATAGTATCTGTTTATATCTTACTATCATATCTGAGTAGGCAATACATGTATAAAGGATATTTATATTATCGGCCTTACTACCATATCTGAGTAGGTAAATACATAAAGGACATTTATTTTATATTAACGGCCTTACGTTTAAATTAAAAAACGTACTCTCCTACGTAGTTCCATCGCTCGCGCATTTTCACGTCATTCGAGATATACAGTCATCATCATCATCATCAGCCGGAAGATATCCACTATCCCGTTTAGAGCGCCGCACTGAACGATAACCGCGAAAGGAAAAACATAACAATACAATACAATGTTACTTTATTGTGCACTAAAAAAAAAAAAAAACAATAACTTAAATAAAACGGTGGCTTTCTATTCTAAAAAGCGTACGCCTAAAGCCTAAACCGACGCCTAAAGCGTCTTCTTCCAGATAATCGTTGGTTGGACAGAATTATGACTGAAAAAATATGGTCGGTGGTGTTGATACATAAAAAAATTACGAAATACATACCTAACTACCTACATAAAATATACACATACTATATATTTTTAAAATATACTATTAAATGAATAATACATAATAATACATACGTATCAATTAACACACAGGAAGATAGTGCTTATAAACGAAGTTTTAAACATAGATATAAATAAGAATAGTTAGGTATGTTACGTTACGTTTTCCGTCTCTCCGCTTGTTTATATGTCTGCTTGTTTATAAGTCTGTCTGTTTACGTGCCTATGTTGTATGTATAACATACACACTCTTAACTACACGTGAAAAGGCTACCTTTTCCGTTAAAAAAAGCAAATTCGAGAAAGGAACACAACGAGTGGAATCAAACAAAACCCAAATACTTCGGATCTCTTACACAACCACTGAACCCAAAAAGACCTAACATACTCTAAGAAAGGTCTTAAACTTCACAAAGGTTCTAAACCTAACAAAAAACCGCTAAGAAACTTTCGAGAATCAGAAAACCTCGTACAAAAGGTCGTAAACGCAAAATATTGAATTGTCATTGGGCCAGAAGATTGCTCAAATTCTGCTTTGTGTAAACGTAAAAAACTAGATAGCGATGAGACGCAGGTATTGATTTTTTATCGATACTTTCAGAAGGCGGCTTTTAGGTGACACGTCGGGAAAAACTGGAGGTTTTTTTATGCTATTAATTTTATTGACGAGACGAGCAAGTCGGACGGAAATTGTCATGTCTCATAACAGTTCAGTGCTCAATTGGCGCCAAGACAACAAACTTCACCGATAAAAATGTTAAATATTAAATAAATAAAAATAACAAAAATACCTAGAATTTTAAACTTCAGAACCTACAACCCAGCGTGGCATTGCACTGCCCTCGTTACTTTTGGTATCAGATGTTAAATCTCTTGAAATGAAGCTCACGCTTTCTTGACTTTCTTCTGTTTGCACACTACTGCTTGCTTGATAAATAACATTTACAATAGTAAATGTTATTTATCGCAATAAATATTTCTAACCTCAAATGATCAAGCAATAAAATAAAAACGACTTAAAATATACATTATAATGAGAAACCTTTTGAAGTACATAAATAATCTATAATATTACCTACTACTACCAGCAAACAAAATATTTTTCACTTACATATTTTATCGACAATTTCCATCGATTAAACTTATCGACTCGTCCCATCACTAGTCCTTACCATTAGCGTCTGTGTCGCTCGTCAATCATAATCAGCCATTGTAAGGAACTAAGGGAACCCAGGGACTAGAAACCTTATTCCCGCGCTATTCGATATTTACCTTCGTGATACATATCTATCATCTTCTGTATTTCCGACTATCTAAATATTGTGATTCAAAATAATAGTTACATTTAAAAAAATGTTAAGTAGAATTAGTTAAGTTCCCTGATTAATAAAGCAAGACCCGAGATTTTGGTCATCAAATAAAAATATTAATGATAGGAGAGTTCAGTAGGACTCTTTTACAGAATAAGCTGTCTGCCTTGCCCATAGCATTTTTACCCGATTGCCTAAGAAGGAGGGTAATATTTTTAAATAATGGCGTCGATTCCCGCTAAACCAAAGTTAGTACTATTGCTGTCTTTTACTAATAAAACACAAGAAAACACATGCATTTTAGTTCTGTCAAACGAGTTTACCGATTAAAGCCACGAAGAAAAACGTACACTAGCGAAAATTAAAACTTGGCACCCGCAACGGTCTCGTCTAAGTTTGTATGGAGAACCAAGATCTGACTAATTTGACAGCACTATAACTCATGCCATCTTTATCTTGTGGTTCTATTTAGTAACAGACAGCGATAGCTTATTTGTGTTTAGTGAGTGCATGGAGGAATTGCGGCCATTATGATAAGAATTATCAACAAATACGGAATTTTTCTAAAATTAAAATTACTTATTATAGCTAATTTTTTGTCGTTGTTTTTGCGCGTGAGTTGTCACATGACAGGAGTTGGATAGAGATAGTGCGAAGCCAAAGATGTAAAAGGGTTTTCCGCCTTCACGAGTCGGGGTCATCGTTAAGCTGATCATGTTGCTTACGCAGTTTTGTTAAAATTGTTTGTTTTGTTTTGTTAAAATCGATTCGGGCTGCTTAGATCGCCGTTTGCAAATCAAATGTTAATATTGATAATGATAAATATTTCTCAATAATAATTATTATAATATTTTAGATACATAAGTATGAAATACGTGTCATCATTCTACAACTCTTCTACACTGAACTGCAATGTAATAGGGATCAGATAGATAGATAGATAGATAACTCTTTATTTTTCACACCAGAAATTACATGCATAATAGAAAAATCTACTTAAAACTAGTGTAACAATTGGAGGCCTTATCGCTTAAAGCAATCTCTTCCAGGCGACCTTAGAGCAACCTCAGTAGCGCAAGGAGAGGCTCGAGTAGAGCATTGTGTGGCCGCCTCGCGAATATTTACGGCGAAGCGAGGAGCAGCGCGAGGATACTGTTCCCCGAATACTGAAACTTTTGTTAACTTTGACAACAGATTAACTCTAATACTGCCTTTGTCTGGCACTAAGCAAATGACAAAGGCAGCAATGGACTTAATTTGTCGTCAAAGTTAACAAACGTTTGAGTATTCGGGGGTGTAGCTATAGGGTAATCAAGTAATCATATCACAGTCTATAATTTAAGCTGTGCGATACTATGTCGCACAGTGAGAGAATACGGTCCTAGGAAAGTTTCGCTGCCACTTTGCCTTATCAAGATACGAGCCATCTTACTAATGCAGTATTATTGATTTGCAATTTAGATGTTTTATTCGACCGGACAGGTGACCGGGAGTGGCATTTACAACTGAACACTACCGTGATTCGAACGACACGTTACAACACAATTAAAATTAAACAATAATTAAAATATTATCTGGCAGAATAAAGGGCGGCCAAATCGCCTAAAACGATTTCTTCCAGACAACCTTGATAAGGACAGACATTTGAAACAGAAATACGGTCGATGGTGTACATAAATTCATATAAATATTATTTAATTAACAATAAATATGATATGTACATACAATATGAATACACAAAATAATACTATATAAATACTATAAATAACAATATAGACATATATATATATATATATATATATATATATATATTATATATATATATTAAGTAAGGTTGTTCTAATTGTTTTTCTTAAGAACAAATGCAAAAATAAAAATATGTTTGACAGGATAGACATTTAATTATGGTTAAGATACACACCTGGGCTGCAATGGAATCTGGCTCTCATGAGAGCCATGCCGGGCCACGCCGTTAGTTAATCGGTGAAAAAAAAGAATCCAACGACACACATGTGCTAAGCGAGCAATGTCAGACATTAAATCATTTTAGCAAACAAAAAACACACAAACAAAGCCTTACAGCTTTATTTTATGGCCACTCACATGTAGATCATTTTCCATATGTCCTTCGACAGTATCTTTCAATTTTGCTTTCATGCGTACCTTATCTAAAGAAGTTTTCAATATTTTAGTCACTTTGTCTAGTGTTGAGTTTTCGGTCAATTTCCTTTTACATAATCCAACATTTCCATTTTCAACCACATAATTAATATTTGATACTTTAATTCGTTTTATCGCATCTTCAGTCAAACTAGTGAAAGCTGGTGACTGAGTCAAATAAACGTGTACTTTTTCAAATTTTTCATCCAGAAATAATTTAGAGTCTCCTATTGCTGACTCGGCAGTTGAACGTAGATCTGTGATTCCGAAGGATGGGAGGACAGGACGGAGTAGCGACTTACGCGTTTGTATTACGTCTTTCGTGACATTGGTTTGGTGGCCTTCTATTTGCGTTTCTTCTTGTTCCGTGATAGTATCTTTAAAACGTTTTGTCAAAGCATCGTTGACTGATTTAGTGACGTATTTATTGAGATTTACATTTGCGCTATTTGTACTTGGGTCTGATATTGTTTGGCCAATATTGACAACCGTTACTGAAACAAGAAATGAAAGGTTGTAGTAATGTTTGGAGCCCATGAAGACAATTGAATTTCTGTAATCAATTTCTATGGTGGAAACAACAAATAACCATTGATTTATTGCTGGTTACCTTTATGGAACGAGCACGTCGCTCACCTGATAGTAAGTACATTTGCCAATAACAGTTCAGTTCCATCCTCAGGGTGACGTGCGCAGCAATGTGCTGTGCTCGTCACCCTGAGATATTAGATGTTAAAATATATCTGTATGCTTAGTAATTAACTCTCTTCGATCCGGAACATATTAATGTGTGTACCCTTCTTGGGGGTTGATAAATGGAAAAGGTGCGGCACTTCCTCAAGTGGACTTTGCAAAATAATCCAACCGATAAAAGCAAGCAAGTTCTCCTGCTATTTGCATATGAATGAGATTGTGGTAAATTCTTTCGAGTCTAAATTGGGTTCGTAATAAATCGGCATTATACGATAGAAATCGGTGAATTACGTACCTTTTTGAAAAACACATCCTTTTGTACAAGGTACTGATTGAGTACATGGAATTTTAAGGGCTTCTCTAAGTTTTTGAACTTTTCTGAATTCCTCTTCACCTTTATCTATTACATCTTTGATAGATAACAACTTATCTCTTTGTGATTTTAGAAGCAAATCCTTACGTATCACGACATGTCCTTTTTCATCAATAGTTAAATCTTCTAGATCTATAGATTTGGATGAATCTTTTATATTATTTTTACTGAATGACTTATTTTTATCACAAAACAAATCACGTTTGGGATTAGTAGCAATTGTTGCTTTCGATTGTATGTCAATTGTAATTGTTGAAGTCTTGATGTTTTCAGTATCGTGGCATGGCCGACATTTTTTCGATATGTCAGGGGTCTTTTTTTTGTTTGGTCTATATTTTTTTGGTTTAGCCACACCAGCTCTCCTAGGGCAAAGGTCTTTTATTAGTGATGGTGTTTTTGATCTAAAAACTGGTTCCTTTTCTTTATTTTCCATCTTTGGACAAATAAATTGACACTGTGGACAAGGCAAAATCTCTTCTTTTGTTGATTTTACAGCTGGTTCGGTTGTTTTATTTATATCAGATGGTATTTTAGGGCAAATCGTATGACAATTAGATGAAGGATCTTTTTTTGGTGCTTTTGTTTGTAGACAACAAGGTAGTTTCTCTTCTTTACTTTCCATTTTAGGACAAATAAATTGGCAATGTGGACAAGGCGAAATATCTTCTTTTGTTGATGTTGTTGCTGACTTGTTTTTTTTATTAATGTTAGCGCAAACTGTATGACAATCAGGTGAAAGGTCTTTGATTGGTGATGTCGCTTTTGGACAACAAACTAGTTTAATTTTTTTATTTTCCATCTTAGGGCAAATCGCGTGACAATGTGGACAAGGCGAGATATCTTTTTTCGTAGATTTTTTGGGTAGTTTCTCTTTTTTGTTTATCTTAGAAAGCATCCTAGAGCAAACCGTGTGACAATCAGATGAAAGCTTTTTTATTGGTGATATTACTTTTGGACAACAATCTGATTTATTTTCTATACTTGTTTTCTTAGGACAAATAGGTTGGCGATGTAGACAAGATAAAATCTCTTCCTTTGATGATGTTGTTACTGGTTTGATTATTTCATAAATCTTAGAACAAATCGTATGGCAATCGGGTAGAAGCTCTTTTACTGGTGATGTTGCTTTTGGACAAGAACTTACTTGATTATTTTCTTTACTTTTCTTGGTTTTGCTACTTATCTTAGAAAGTATCTTTGGGCATACCGTATTACAATCAGTTGGATGCAATTCCATTGGCGATGTAGCTTTTGGACAACAAACTGCTGTCTTTTCTTCGACATATTTCATAGAACAAACAGTATGGCAATGCGGACAAGGTATTGGATATATTTTAGGACAAACAATATGACAACGTGGACAAGGTACAATCTCTTCATTTGTTGATGTTGTATTTGAAACACAAATACGTTTTTCTCCTTCTGAATTATCCGTTTCTGTTGATATAGATTTTAAACAAAGATCTTGTTTGCTTTTTATCTCTTGAGTGGTGATTGGGAGCTTTTCTTTAGATGGTTCAGTTTTTGAATAAGTTCGATTTACTACTAAACTGTATACCGAAGATTGAGTTTTTATTCCTGTTTCTACTTGAATATCAACAAAGCGTTGGTTTTCACTTGTTTGTGCTATTGGCTCTTTTTTAAGACAAATTAAATTATTATCATAGTCAGGCTGAGCTTTAAATTTTAGATTCATGTTAGAACAAATAATATCAAGTTGAGATTGGAAGATTGAATCAGTTTTTGGATTCTGTGGTGCTCTTTTGGGACGAGCTGTGGCATGACAATGAGGACAAGGCAGAAGTTCTTCTATTGGTGACGTAGAACAACATACTTTTTTTTTATCTTCAGTATTAACGAAAAGTGTTTTTTCTCGTTCTTTCTTCTGTTTCTCTTGCTCTTCGAATGCTTTGTTTTGTGCGTATAAGATCTCATCTTCGTGTTGTTTATCTCGTTTTATTTGTTCTTTGTCTGCTGCTTTTCGTTTCTCTTCTTTTTCTAACTTTTTAATTCTTTCGACTTTCTCTTTTTCTTTGTTTTCCTTAGCTTCTCTACATAGCTTACACTTAGTGATATTAGGTGAAGGGACGTATACCATCAATGGTACAGATGGTTTTTCTACTGATTTTATTTTTGGAGGACAATAATGATCTTTGTTTGGACACACTTTCTTTCCTTTTTCCATATCACCACTGAGCTTTTTCGTTGTCAATAACTTTTCATACATCTTAATACAAGCAGCCGGACAGCCAGCAAGATAATCAATGCCCATTTCCTCCACATTGTATGGCTTTTTGGAAGAGGAATTTTGTTTGTCTGCTATGTTGAAAATCGAATATTGTTCCATAGTCGTAGAATCTACTTTGGGGCAATCGAAAGGACATTCAGGGTGACAATTAAGATTTCCTTTCTTCCCCGTATCTTTTATGTCACCAGTCAATGAATATTTTAGAACTCTCTTTGAATCCGTTTCATAGCTCACCTTAATCTTTTGTGCAAGTATTTTCATTCGATACATTTGGTCTCTTTTTAATTCTTCTAGTTCGTCTTCATGTGCATTTATATTGTCGCTCATATTAGGTATGATGCGTTCAACAAGTACGCATGTATGTCTGAAAAACAAAACAATAGCATTTCTGGTTATGGGTTATTTTTAACATTAGATTTTCTTGGTAACCCAAGATAATCTTTGGTGAGATTATTAGCTCTTTACTTTGATCTCAAATGAAATTTTAGTTTATTTTATGAAATGTGTCAATTTTCAGCAATAGTGTCTAAGTTATAAATCCGAAGTGAAAAGAACTGCCTGAAATAACAAAAGTATACATCTTGATTTTAGACCTAGAAAAAATTGCCAAAACTATTAATGTTTTTTGTCCTATAGACTTTTAAAAACAATCTTAAAACAATCATATTCGAGAAATATAAATCCTAACTAATGTTATAATTCAGAGGAATACAGCCGCAGTCGTATCAGGATGCTTCGACAAAACTTCGCTTGCGCATTTCAGAACTTCCTACATTACAACTGTCAGTCCATACAAAAAAGTTCACATAAATGGAACAACGCCAACTAATGAACTATAGAAAGTACCTAACTTTGTCTCTCTGTCTGAATGTTTGTCACGTTATCACGGCTAAACGGCTGAACGGATCTTGATACAATTTGATTAGGAGTAATACTGTATATCACAAAGACGGACATAAGATACTTTTTTATGTTCACGCGAACGAAGTCGCGAGTAACAACAAGTATAATTTATATAAGAAACAAAAGTAGGACTCGCTGGTAGTTAATTAATTATTTATAATATTGAGATATCCGCTTGAATCGCGCCGCTATTATCCCGTTTGTTCGAGCAGTTTGAAACCTGAACAATATTAGTAACGCCATCTAGCGATGTTGATGTCACTTACACTGTAAACCGCTTATAGCGTCCAAAACCGCGGAGCTCCATTGGTATCGAGGCTTTAAATTCGTATTAATTGCACAAAACTGAAATACATTAGCGTATTCATTTAACGAGTGCAATGAAATTTTAAAAAAAAAGCCAGCACTGCTTTTAACAAAAACCAGGTATTACTGTTAACAGACCGGACACGACGAGTCAATGATTCTTTGAATTTGGCGCAGTGGGTACTGCGCCAAGTTAAGGTTATGGCTCTTTTATGGGGAGGCCCTTGTTCAGCAGTGGACTTCTTCTGGCTGATGATCGTGAATGGTGAGAAAAAATATAACCATTAGATAAAGAATTGCGAGTCAGTCCGTCCTTACTGCCTATGGGAGTGACAAACATGAGGTCGGTTGAAATAGCGCTACCTCTGTCCAAATTGACTTGCGGACGGACAGAGCCGGACAGCGTGCCCAAGCTAAATGCATGCCTGCCATTGTGGACTAAGACATACTTTTCTTAAAATAAAAATAATGATTTTTTACTCGACTGCCTCAGAAGGAGGATAATGCTTGTAGGGTGCGGTTATTTGTGACCTAAACCTGTCAGAATTCAAAGCGCTAGGTGACGTTAGATTTAAAACTGAGGTTGAAGATAAAAATCTTTTATTCTCAGAAAATACACTTATGCCCGTCTGCATTAAAGTCAACGGAGATAAAACTTAGCTAAGCATCACCTAAACTAAGCTGGACTTAGGCATGTCAAAGGAATGGACATGCGGGCTTATCCTCTAACTTTGAAACGTTCGTGATTCTGATTGCGAGAGTATGCCATCTCGCTTCTCGCATCTTAGTCGCACTATGCGCGGTCCCGCACGCGCAACTCTTGCTATCGCTTTCAGAGTTACGGGATAAGCCCACATGTCTTACTTCTAAGTTTGGTGCAACGCATTTTTCACTGTTAGGTACGTGTTATAGAGCTAAGTATGAACTTAGGAGCTGTCAAAGTTTAGTGCAGACGAGCAGTAGAATATAAATATACTAGTTTGTCCGCACGGCTTTGCTTGCAAGCTTATATGAAACACCCCATTTCACTTCTTTAGGGGTTGATTTTCGAAAAAGCCTGAGACGTGCCTGGACTTCCAACCACTATAACATAAACCGATAAAAAACTTAAAGTATTCCAAAACAAACATCGATTATATATTATGATTGCACTAAGAAATACCGCGTCTTGCCCCGCCTTGCCGGCGTAGGAAACGCCCTCTTGATTATTTACGAGTTTCATTTGAATCGTCCGGTTTTTTATTCGTTTAATTTCGAAAATATTCTGCCGTTTTATTAGAATAAAGCACCACAGCTTTATTATATATTATATAATAATAATGAATTTTTTTTTTTTTAAATACTATATTATTTTAGAATGTTTATTCTTTGCTTGGTTGTATCTATGATTTTCAATGTACGTATTTACAAAAAAAATAGAAGTATTTATGTATTTTTCCTAGTTAAAAAGTTGTGTGTTGTCCAGGGTGTAAGCTACCTCCATACCAAATTTCATTCAAATCCGCTCAGCCGTTACATAATTACATAAATACTTACATAATTACATACATACTTACACAATTACACATAAAATTTCGCATTTATAATATTATACAGTGTGATTTAGTTAATTGGCTGTCTCTCAGTCCGTAAAAGTCCATCCTGCGTCGTAAAGGCAGGCCACGCTAATTTTAACGAATTAATCGATTGCTAATAATAGCTCTAATTTCCTTGTTCGATGTTGAATCGATACGCGGTATCGATACAATATTCATAATCGAATCGCCCAGATCGTAAAGTCAAAGGGAATCGGAAATCGCGTGCGATTTCAAATTCACGATACGACAAACATGAACTAGACGAGCAATTCGCTTGCCAGGTGGTTAGCGTCACGTTTGCCCATAAGGGTTCAGTGCGACTTCAGTTCCGTTCGAAATCATGCGCGGCAATGCACTGCGCTCGTGACCCTGAGATATTAGATGTTGAATCAGTTTTCGCTGGAAACATTGCCCAGCAATATAGAAATTTTTGCACACTACTGCTTGGAAGTGACGTCGTGTTACAAATTTACGTTTTTTATACGGCACGATGTCGTGTCGTGAAAAAGCTAACGATAACAACTCGACGAGGAGGAAGATCTCAAGGTGCGGGAAGCGCAGTGTATTGCCGCGCATCAAACAGATCACACACACAGATCACCCCTAGATTCTGTACTCCATTCTCGAAGGACGATCGAGAAACACCACGATTCGACACAACACACAACCACACCACACACAAATCTAAAAAGCGACCTTGACATAGCTAACAACGGCTGGTTGCAGTCCCCGCAACCCGCCCTTTCCTCCAACTTTTGTGAGATTTTGTTGAAATGCGTTATCAGAATCTGTTGTCGCACTGATCTGTTCTCGGCAAGCATGGCGCTTACCATCAGGCGAGTGACTTGCTCGTCTTTGGAAATAAAGTATCTTATGCCCGTCCTCATGATGCCTCCTTGCTGAAATTCGATTTGAATTGAGTTTCCTTGTAAGATTAGTTCAACGTCATCGTCGCGCTCGTTAAATAAATGGTGAATGACCTGCTCGTCCTCTCACTCAATTGGAAAATATGTGTTACATTAAAATAAAAAAACCTTTGTAAGACTATGGTATGGCGTCGTCAAAACTAAAGCCTGATGGGAAACGACGAGTGGCAGCCGATCACGATATATTATGCAACGGTCTTACTTGCACTGCCTACGTCATCGTATAATATCATAACAGTAACTTAAGTGACCAATTTATAATTAGGCCCGATATCGGTCTACGTAACATGACTACGTGACTTGTATCTGTTTGGTTTATAAAAATAACGCTTTAATAACTTCACTAGGATTTCTGTATCGGGTTTTTTTTAATGACTATGCTGTTGGCCTTCTAAAGGCATCTACATCTTTACTGGACTAGTGGCAAACACAGAACGGCAAAGAGTAAGCCGAGGTGTAACCCAAAGCCGAGGTTCATAGCTAAGAATGATTGGCAATAGAGGCATCAGACTTGCCATGGCAATCAATAAGGGGTATGCCCTAGGATCCTAGAAGGTTAATTATTATCTCTTTAGTTTTTTGGAGCGGATCTAACCGATCTTCTGACAGATCCTATGGGGTGCATGATCGTGTACCTTTGGTAACCGGCGCGCGGAGCCCATAATGAATACTGAAGACTTCCTATTGGCGAGAGCTGCCGGATCGCAGTATCAGGACTGCCATTGAACACAAAGTCATAGACAGAAATAACCTTCTCATGGTGGAAATACCGGACAAACGCAGTAAGCGTTTGCAATTTTCTTAGAACAGTAGAGTTGTGAGCTCATTACCTGCGTCTGTCTTTCCGAACACGTACAATCAGAGTTTGTTCAGGAAAAGAGTCAAATGGGAACGTGACCTAACGTATGCCTAGATGATTGCAAAATATATTCCGCCGTGCCGTGGCTGTTTGCAGTAGAAAAACAGTGGAGCATATGCTGTGGCTGTGGCGCTGTGAAGCTCGAGAAGCTACTCGTGGAATCGCCACTGGGTTGCATGAAGCAGCTTCAGCATCCATGTCACCCTGTGAACTATACTGGCTCTCATCTTCATCGACACTACCATCACACTGAATCAACTATGATAGCGGCTCAAAGCCTCGCTCCAGTACTTCAAGTAGCTGGGTAGAGAGTTCAAGTAGCTCCGTAGATGCTGGTCATTGCAGGACTTATCGCCCCCATCTCTATGAGTATAGTTCTAGTAAGTATATAGTTGTAATGAAATAAATAAGAATAAGAACGGTTGCAAACACTTAAGAAAAAAAAAGAAGAAAAACTCAAGTTTTTCTTTAAATTATTCTTTGTTTGTTTTATTATTGTTTTGAGTTAGTTTTAGGCTTAGAATATGGTCCATGGGTGGGCGAATTGGGGTACCCTATGATGCCCACCCAAAGGAAAAGAAATTATAAATAAAAAAAATAAAAAAAATACCGCTTAGATCCAGAGTTGATATTTCAATTCCACTTTTTAAAATGTGCCCAGCTGGGGAACACATCAGATGGGCGACTTTTGACTCGCATGTCAGTCGCGTAGTTTCTAAATAGCCTGGTGTGATGTCGACAAAAGGATACGAAGATATGATACTGTTAGAATAGTATACCGTATCGGTAATACAATTCATAGAATTACCTCTATTAATAGTAGCGCAATTAGAACTTAATTACTTAAATAATTTTAACATATAATACATTCGTGTATACCTCAAAGAAAGAACCCTTTTCTAGGAATCCACGTATAGACCAAACCGCTAAGACGTGAAATTTGAACCCAGTACTTCTCAAAAGGTCTACGTGAACAATAAGGACGGGTTTTGCGAAATTCCACTTCTAAATGGGGTAAAAAAGACCCCCAAAGTTTGTATGGAAGTAAAATACATTTTCATGATAAGCCTATGCAGCTCGGTTTGTAATTAATTAAGCATAAACTAATATTGGCATGGCTCAAGATTTTTCCTAAATTAATCCATATAGAGGTGAAATGGGGTACTCTTAAACTTGTTACCACCCCCCCAAATATTAAAATTATAATTATATTTGAGTTAATTAAGCCCTTTCATTCGAAACCCAATAGGGCATCATTAAAAAAAAACAAGGTTTTTTTGTTCATGACTATGTCCTCTAGAGGGCGCCATTTTAAATTTAATGTGACTTCACATTGAATTGATAACCGACGGAAGTCAAGACGCTTCCAACGATACCTCATTTGTCATATTAGGATAAGTAGTTTAGAAGTTATGACGGAAACAGATGAACATACATTCATACCGGTCAAAATTGTAACCCTCCTTTTTCGTAGTCGGATAAAAACGACCACTGACGCAGTACTGGACAATGCTGCTTCCATTAAAGTCCTTGTGACTATGCCACTAAATTATTAGCAACCAAATTGCGCTTTCAATGGTCACCAATTTAGAAACCTAGTCAAATTGCTTAGCGGTTATGTTCAATCCACGGATTACCCCCTATAGACTCCGCACTCAAGACGATCGAAGCGCACCACACATCAGTGAAAATATACTTGTAAATAATTATTTTTATTAAAAGAATAGTTTTACAATCGCTTTATAAATGACGGAGTTCTGAGGTAACAAACACAAAAAAACAGTCGACTTGAGAACCTCTTCCGTTTTTTGGATGTCGGTTAAAAACAAAATAAACGTGAAGGCAAAATGTAAATGACATACCGGCCATAAAAAGGAATCTAGCACCTCATCGAATAAATTTCACACATAATTCCATCTAGCCCCAAACTAAGCAAGCTTGTACTATGGGAACCGAATAACTGATAGAATAAATAAATACTACACTTTTTCGTAAATATGTACATAGAATACATAGAAACACCCAGACGAACAACAAACATCCACATCACACAAACGTTTGTCCTAGATGGTAATCGAACCCACAACCAACAGCTCAAAAGGTGGAAATCCTCCCACTGAGCCACAAGGCTATTCTATACATATACATACATACACCCCAAAACATCAAATCAAATCTAAACGTAACCTTGATATAGCCACTGGGAACGTTGTTCTCAGTTCCTGACAACCGCGCTTGTCTCTAACCTTGGCGCGTTTTGCCGGATCGGCAATCTCCTAATACGGTATCTATTGAGGGTAATCTGTGTTTTCATCCAACCTATTCACGAATACTACTCCGGAATGCACTCGGTGACATGAAATAATAATCTAGTTTGGTTCTTTGAATGCCATTTTTTATTAACAAAAGTACCTACTTTTTATTTAACTTGAATGTTTTTATTTTATATGTATAAGGGGCTGCGTTCATAATATATATCACATTTTAAGGGGCCACACCGAAAGACAGCGTTTGTTTGTTCAGCAGTGGACGTCTTCTGGCTGATGATGATGATTCTATATCTACTCAGTAGGCATGCTGGGTATTCGTTTAGACGATGGACATACTATGCAAAGGTTATAAATAAATAAAAAGAAATTGATGAGATCCATCATATGCTATCTCGTTCACACATTTTCAACAAAGTTGAAGATAAAATACACTAGCCGAGGGATTCTGAAACGTTTGTTAACTTTGACAACAGATTAAT
This sequence comes from Apocheima hispidaria, assembly GCA_947579745.1. Lineage (NCBI taxonomy): Eukaryota > Metazoa > Arthropoda > Insecta > Lepidoptera > Geometridae > Apocheima > Apocheima hispidaria. The sequence continues at coordinate 1,004,620 of OX388171.1, forward strand.
TCTAATGCTGCCTTTGTCTGGCACTGAGCAAATGACAAAGTCAGCAATAGACTTAATCTGTTGTCAAAGTTAACAAACGTTTCAGAATCCCGAGGTAAGAGAGAAATTAAGTAAAACTTTCGCAATGTTTTCTAAAATTAAAATAACAGTATAGTCCTTCTTTTTTTTTTTTTTTTTTTTTGTTGTTTGTAAATATACCTCATTGACCGAGCGAAGCGAAGGTCTCAGAGTTTACTGGGACAAATTGGCATTTGTATGTATGTTTGTATGTTTGTGTGTATATTTGTCCGATGATAACTTGCGAACTGATGCTCCGATCTTCATGTATAAACGTATTATTTAAAATCGTTATTTTCCCTTCAAGCAGACATTGTTAGCAGTAGGTCTTATTCCAAAAGAGAAGGAAGCGGATTCTAGCTGGAAACTTCCAACTCAATTTCCTGAAGGTATCAGAGCGATTCGTTAACAGCATTCTGTTAGGGCGAGCGCAGAGCCGCGACTTCACTTTGCCTTGTCGGGGATTAATGGACAAAAAACCAGAAATCTCCTTCGCATGGTATTGTCTAAGGGGATTTCTGGAGTGAGATTTTGATGTTGCGACTTTTTTGTGTATGTCGCAAAATACAGTGCTATATTTTTTTTTTTTTTAAACCTGTGTTCTTAAGAAAAATGATAAATATAAGATTTCATACAAGATAAGTCTAGTAATATTTATTTAATCTTCATAGGTTTGTCTATTTGTGATGCCGAAATCCTGTATGCCTATATTATTGTACTCTTTAACACAAGGTTTTTTACCCTGAATAATACATAAGTTGTAAAGGTAAGCGCGGGAATCATTTTGACGACCTATACTTGGAAAGTGTGTAAATACGCCACTGTTTTTTGGTAATCCTAACTAATATTATAATTCCGAGGAATATAGCTGCAGTCGTATCAGGAACAATAAAGCTTCGAGGTATAAAAATGAATACGGTTTACACGAGGAAAAGACTTCGCTTGCCCGATTCAGAACTCCCGAAATTACAACTGTCAGTCCATACAAAACGTCAAAAAATTCACAAAAATGGATCAACGTTGTCTAGCAAACTTTAGGAAGTAACTTTATCTCTCTGTCTGGATGTTTGTCGCGTTATCACAGCTTAACAAAGAGTCACCAAGATAAAGACGGAGATAGGATACTTTTTTTATGTTCACGCGAACGAAGTCGCGGTAACCACTAGTATACAGATTAGACAATAGAATTGTTTTAAATCTGAATTTCTATAAGGGTGATTAGGATAACATCCAGGGTAATTCTGCTTTAAAAAATTCTTTATGTTCACGCGAACGAAGTCGCGGTAACCACTAGTATACAGATTAGACAATAGAATTTTTTTAAATCTGAATTTCTATAAGGGTGATTAGGATAACATCCAGGGTAATTCTGCTTTACAAAATTCTTTATGTTCACGCGAACGAAGTCGCGGTAACCACTAGTATACAGATTAGACAATAGAATTGTTTTAAATCTGAATTTCTATAAGGGTGATTAGGATAACATCCAGGGTAATCCTGCTTTAAAAAATTCGCGAGTTCTGCTACTTTTTCGTTGCTTTGAATCCAGCCTAAAACTTGTATTTGTTCCAGAGTCGTAGTACGTAGATTTGAATACAAATCATGTTTCGTACCAGAAGCAACGAAAATATGATTTTATACCAAAATACTGGGATTCTATGAGCCCTAATATAATCATTCTTTATGAAGAAAGGTAGGAAATGGCTAACCTTGGCCGCCATTTTTCAAATCAAATATTTACTTGGGTATTTTTTGATGAACATTTTTAATCTGATCTTAAGGGGTAAGTCGTACCACGGCTATCTCGCTCGCACATTTGCAGCTTTTTGTAGTGTGAATTTCCAAAAACTCTCTTATAATCAGAAATATTCAAAAGGAATTTCCATTAGGATATTTTTAATTTTACGGAAAGGTTTGAAAAAATCTAATTCGTTCTATTTCCATCGCTTCCAAAATCTAGCCTAATGGTAAGCGCAGTGCAGCATGGTGCAGTTATATCCATGCGCGGCAATGCAAACGTTTTTCATCTTGAGATATTATGATTATCATTACTAGTAGTTCGCGCCGAACTGAGATCTCGCGACCCCTATGTTTTCCCAACTCCTGGACCGATTCAGCTCATATACGAACTTAAAAATTGTATTGAAATGAACTACTTGCCTACAAAATTTCATGAAGATCGGATCAGTGAACGGCTTCAACGGAGATCAGCGCTGTTTGCTAAACAGCATTATGCTGAGTTGAGGCCATTATTGTGACAAATAACATTTATTACCTATGGTTATATGATATTAGGGAAGCAGGTGACCCACCCTTCAATATAATTAGTCTTACTGTTGTTGCAAAATAAAATTATTTTCTTTCTTTCTTCTTTTATCAGTTAGATAATTTCGGAAGGAAAAATCGCGGAAGGTTTTTTTTTTCATTATTAATAGGCTTGCGTTGGACTGCCATCACGTCTGATGGTAAACGAGGATGCAGCCTACGATGGAGCACGCTCGCCTAGAAGAAACCGATTCACTCGCGACTTGAAGACACCCAGATTATAATCATCAGGAAAAACCCACTCGGGCAGCGCAGTCCACTGTTCAGCAGTTCCACAGATGAACCAGATACCTCGTCACTCGGGTTTTGGTCCGATCAAAAGTCGCCACAGTTTGAGGAAAGCACGGGGTGCGCGGAGCGTGACAAATTATTCCCATTGGCTATCATCAAGGTTACGCCCACCACTGTACCGAGTTAGTACGTTCCGTAGTGATGGGGTAAGCAGTAGGCTGTGGCAGTAGGGCAACATTATTAATCGGTACTTACCTAAGTTGCGAACACTTGGGTCGACTGCCGATGCCATAGTAATCGCACTCACTCAACTCACTAACATAACATTACTACACAACAGCATTAAAGTACTAATTCTTCCTCAGTGTCGTGCACTCGCGGATTTTTCGAGATCGAGCTGTAAAGTCGAATGTTTTTTTCGAGGTCCCTGCTTTCTTTGCGCGTTTCAATAGAATGTGTTATTCTAAAATGTGACCTTTTCTCGAGATCACGCGTTTTGTTAGGTCCGAAAAATAATGTTAGTTTACCCAGAATCAACTCAGTTACTTCAATTCATCATCTAAAAATCTATTTAGCCGGGAATCGAAATTTACAACTGAATCATACACCTAATAAAATTGAAATACGACGTATACTATAGTCTACTGACAAAATTATTGCCAACTTTTATTAATAAACGCCATTATTGTTTACCAGAAAAACGCGGGCGAAGCCGCGGGCAGAAACTAGTAACGGATAAAAACTTCAAACATTCTACGCACCTACGGAACCCTACTAAGCATGGCCCGACATGCTCTTAACAAGTTATTTTCTCTAGTCTCACCACAGTCTCACGCACATGCTAGATGCTGCCGGTCGATTCTATCGTGATTTCGTTGCTTGTCAAGTTTAGTCCAAGCAGAAGGTCCCGAGTGCACAGTTTAGTTAGTTAGAATTCATCAGTGTTCGAATCCCTTTACGGTATGGTGAACATCGAAAATGCAATTCTGCGTTTTGTTTAATGAGTCACAACACTACTTTCACCAGAAAGGGACAACTGCATGGGATATCCGCAATGAGGAAAAGGGATAAGTGACGACGTGTCCATTATACACTGAGCTCAGCTATGTCTTATAAAACTGAATTATTTTACTTACCGATGAAAAGTTATTCCGTTTTTTTTTGTAGTTTGAGTGCGCGGATGACTTTCCACACAATTTCACTGCACAGATAGTCATTTTTGTTTACTGTTGGTTGTCAGGAAAATAAAACAACCGTTTTATTTTGTAAGCCGCACGCACGCACGCACAGCTCTGGCACTTGGTCGGAACTGAGGTTCAATGTTTGGGGCGGCGTCTTATATAAGTCTTATAAAACTTATGTGTTGCGCGCTAGGCTCGTCCTAGACTAGGTATCTAGTTCTATTCATCTGTGAGCAGTTCGCATAAAGAAAGTGGAATCAAACCGTTTCGTACGAGTTTTTGGTATATCAACAACGAAACGGTGTCGCTTTTTCCAGGTTTTTATTATATATATTTTCTAAATTACAGCCGTGCGAAGCCTGGGCTGGTCGCTAGTTTAATAATATTGTTTACGTTCATTACGATCTGAGTCGCACCGTAAATCGTTTTAAGGAAATGGTCGCGATGCCCGATCAATGTCGTAATATAAATATCAGCATCCAGAAGGGAGGGGTGCGGGGTGAGGGGTGCACCTGGCTACCCCGAACCCGGCCCCGACCCCGGCCCGGCCTCGGGGCAATGACCCGCCGTGATTAGAGGGTTGTGTATGACTGGGGATGATTTTTGCGTCTCACATTACAATAAAGACTTACTAAGTATTTAGGTTGAGAGTTTGTAAGCTGAAGTGGCAATGGGCGGGCCACAACGCTCGAAGAACCGATAATCTATGGGGAAGATAGGTTCTTGAGCGGCGACCACGAGCTGGAAATCTTTCGTTTTTGGTGTCAATGGATTGTATAAACTATAATCTATGCCTCTATGGTTTGTTTTTTCAAAAAATGTTTATGGTTTTCTAACAACAACTACTTTTATTCGTCGTATTTTCGACGCATTTTTTTTTTTGTCACAAGCGCCTCTAACAACGTATATATTGCGAAATTTAATAAAACTCAAAAACACAAGCATAGTTTTTCTCGGTGTAACATTAAAAAAACATCGAAATCGGATAACATTTAGGGGTGAGTATCAGATACAGATCACAATAGATACCGAATTACGAGATTCATTGTTCCTACAAAAAGTCACCAAAGTTTGAGGAAGGCGCGGGTCGCGGGGAGTCGACCAAACAATCTCATTGGCTATCACAAGGTTACGCCTACTCGAGCATAACAATCAACCAATCAGTGTAATTTCTTATAAGTGTATTTAGACTGATACGTGGTGTGCTTCGAGCGTCCTGAATGCAGAATCTAGGGTGTGATCAGTGGTATCAGACTACGCTTTAGGTATGGACGAGACGACGGTATACTCTATTCATAAGTTAAAATATCTTTAACCTCTCCATGAAGTAAAATCAAGTGAATCCGATCAATACAGACGTCTGCCCGAGTCATAATTAATTAACAGAGTTTCAAACTAATTGTTTACAGAGTTCCGATCGATATACCAACGCCATTTTGTCACATAAGCCGTTTTGATTTTCGACGATTTGATTTCATGAACAGCAAAGAAAATCTACACGAGAAGAATAACAATCTCATACAAAAATGTGTACCCCCCAAAAATATGGGTAACACTAGATGGCGCTTATATATTTAGTCAGCTAATGTCCAAACCGCTATAAAAGCCGATGTAAATATGGTTATCTACCTGTTCGACTTCGTTCGCATGGATTTACAATAAAAAACTTTGCTTGAGTCCGACTCCGACCCTTAAGCTATATCTATGCAAAAATTCAGGAGGATCCGTTCAGCCGCTAAGCCATGATAACGCGACAAATACCCAGACAGAGAGACAGGATAGACAGAGTTACATTCAAGCTAATAATATAAGTTAGGGTTGGAATATATAAGCATAGTATAGTATAAGTCTGCTGTTTAACATTTCGTTCAAATTAGATTGCAATATAGATACGTCGTAAAATAATATTTCCAAAAATATTCTTTTATTTTTATTTTTACAATTAATAAATTAACTCATAATATGAATGCAAAAATATTCATAACAAGTCGCGTTTTTTCTCTGCATTATAAATGATTTAGCTTGACGATGATCACTAGCGACATCTTACGTCCGTATTAGAACTAAAATGGAGTTACGCATCTTTCTATGGACATTAGTGCTCTTAATATAACTTCTCTATACCTTTAGTGTTAGTTGCCAGGTTTTTTTTTAATTTTTTTAACTGTTTATTACTTCAAAAAAAAAACACATGCTCGCTTAGGGCCTCGCTACATTACCCGACCCGACATCGTGTGAAAGAGATATCATATATGAGTTTCTGGGGAGCGAAAGGGACAAGCTTTAACCTTAGTAGTTTGTTTCTTTTGCTCCCGTGAAATTCAAGGCTAGCTGTACCTTTCGCACGATGACAGGTCGGGTAATGTAGTGAGTCCTTTAGTATAATTTTTCTATGGCTTCAGTGTTAGTTGCACGTATAAAAATAATAATTAAACTGTCTATTACTTTTAATACTAGTAGTTCGCGGCGAACTGAGACCTCGCGACCCCTATATCTTCACAACCCCTGGACCGATTCAGCTCATATTCGAACTTAAAAATTGTATTGAAATGAGCTAAGTACTTGCCTACAAAATTTCATGAAGATCGGATCAACGGTTCGCAAGTTATCATCGGACAAATATACACTCAAACATACAAAAATACATACAAATGCCGATTTGTTCCAGTAAACTCTGAGACCTTCGCTTCGCTCGGTCAATTACAAAAAAAACACATGCTCGCTACAGTCTTAGCTATTTTTGTGTGTTCCATAGCATCCCCACCACACGGAATCATTGTAGGTAGGATATTATGAAGGATTATTCATTTGATGACGACGTCTTGAGAAGGCAACACGTTTGTAATGTCTGCTAGCTGTTTATGTTGATTTTCGCATGCGATCGCGCCGCCGTTGGTGTCGAATTACCGAGTGCTGTAAAGCACCTGACGGTAGACGGTATGGTACAGAACACAGGTATAGAGCGGTTGTACTTTGGGTTTGATTCGTTTTTTTATGTCTCTAAAAAACAAAATAAATCGAAATAAAAATTAACAAAATATATTAAAAAAAAAAACATTTAAAATTAAGTTTTATTAAAATACTAGTTGTTATCCGCGACTTCGTTCGCGTGGACATAAAAAAAGTATCCTATGTCCGTTTTTGTATATACAGTAACTTCTTATCAAATTTTATCAAGATCCGTTCAGCCGTGATAAAGCGTCAAACATCTTAGATACAAAGTTACTTCTTATATTTCGCTAGATGGCGTTGATTCATTTTTGTGCATTGTTTGACGTTTTGTATGAACTGACAGTTGTAATGTAGGGAGTTCTGAATCGCGCAAGCTAAGTTTTTTCCTAGCGACGAACGTATTCATTTTTATACTTCGGAGCTTAATTGGTCCTGATACGACTGCGGCTATATTCCTCTGAATTATAATAATAGTAAGGATTAGGATAGTGCCATATTTCAGTTTATGGAGGAGACCCACTTGTAACCTTGAGGTAAAACTACGGGAAACTACCATTCGCTTCCTTCTTTCATCTTGAGCCACACGCCATGTTTGCATGTCGCGTTGGGACCATTTTCCTCGTGAGTTGATTTATTAACTTACAGATTAGACGTCTTACCCCACCTCATAATTAAAGGAAACGGCTTTCGAGACGCTTCATCGTCGTAGAAATTGTAGATATGGTCGAAAAATGTAAGTATGGTACAAAGTGGTAAGCTTGGTAGAAAGTGGTAAATATGGTAGAAAGTAGTAAAAATGGTAGAAAGTGGTAAATATGGTAGAAAGTAGTAAAAATGGTAGAAAGTGGAAATATGGTAGAAATTTTATCACTGCATTTATTTATTGATTACCAGCGTCCTACAGATCCGTCATAAACACGATTTTCTATAGTAAAGGGATCATCCATATCAGTCCGTATTAGGACACGATTTCACAAGCTTATTCGCACGGATTCACTCATCTAAGCTATAGTAAACGAAACATCCTATTTCACCCTTTTAAGGGTAGATTTTTAAAAAAAAAACTGAGACGTGCCCTAATTTATAAAAAAGTTTACCCCCGAAAAATCTGCTTAAAACTAGATGGCGTTTACGTATTTAAGCAATTTCAGCTAATGTCCAAACTGCTATAATAGCCGATGAAAATATGATTTATATAGTAGCTGCGCCTCGCGGTTTCACCCGCTATTCTACAGGAAAGGTTAAATTTTTCAACATAAAAAGTAGCCTTTGCTACCAATAAGCTACCACCATACCAAATTTTATCCAAATCCGTTCAGCCGTTACAGAGTTGAACGGGAACAATTAACACATTTTCATACTACACACTTACCTACTTACGTACTTACGCACATACAAACATTCGCATTTATAATATTAGTGTGATAGTGTTGGTGTATATCCGCAATTTGAGGTTTTGTTTACATTAGATTGCAATATTCGATGTAAATAATGTTTTCAACGCCATCTCTTGAGATCCCTTAGTATAATTTCTTGGCAGTAGTATATGAGGGTAAGGTGACAGGAAATTAATTTAAAAAAAGCAAATTTCATCAACATCAGAAGACACTGCTCAACGAAAGTCTCCCCTTAGGGTAATCCCATAATCCCTATTTGTCAGGCAGCTTGGGATCGCAGAACGTACCCCGTTTCTAAGAGTGTCTAAACACGAAACGATTTGGTCGGTCCCGACATCGCTTGAAAGAGATGGCCATATATAAGTTTCTGGGGAAGCGAAAGGGAGAAGCTATAACCTTAATAGTTTGTTTCTTTTGCTCCCGTGAAATTCAAATCTAGCTGTCCCTTTCACACGATGTCAGGTCGGGCCATGTGTAGACACCTTAAGAGGACACTGCTGCCCGTCCCCCGGTGATTCTGCTCGCAGTTTTGAACTATACGCGAAACTTATTTAATGAAAAATCAGGGCTAAAGCCACAAAATGTCACTAGTTTATTAATCAAGTTTGCTGATTCTATTTTAAACAAACTAATTAATACAAGTAGTCAAGTCGATCGTAGCACGCAACACGACTCGAATTACCAATGTAACTCGATCGCCATAGAGTCAGTCACGCGCGTCAATCGAGATTAACTCATCAACAACTCGAACGGAAAATTCCTAGTGACGGATCGTGAAAACAATGTTGTTATTAACAATGTAGTTTTTTACAGAACTCAAAAAAAAAAGAGGAGGTTCTCACTTCGACTGTTTTTATTTTTATTTTTAACTAGCTGCGCCCCGCGGTTTCACTCGCTATTAAACAGGAACGGTAACATGTTTCGGGATAAAAAGTAACCTATGTAATCCAGGGCATAATCTACCTCCATACCAAATTTCATCCAAATCAGTTCATTCAGCCGTTACAGAGTTGAACGGGAACAAACACACTCACATGGCTACACACAAACATTCGCATTTATAATATTATTGTGATTTTTCAGTAATTGGTAAGTAAGTATGGGTACTAACTGTAAAAGTGATCAGGGTTCCGTACCTAAAAGACGAATTGGTACCATTTTGCAGCTGAAACTCTAGCCTTCTGGATCAGTGGGTGGATTTCCGCCTTCTGATCTATAGGTTGTGGGTTCGATTGAATGAATGAATGAATGAATATTCTTTATTGTCATACAGTTGCGTTCTTAGCAATTACATAATATAAAAAAGTTAAGAATGCTTCCATTATGGACTCGTCAACTTGCTACAATTTTTACAATATTATTATTATTATATTATTTATATTATTATATCACTGTATAATTATATTAGGTATTCGTTGTCTCCCTCAAAAAACGACAATCTTAGGAGGATTTATCAATTTTATTTTTGAGAAAAGTTAAATTCAGTTACTGAAATATCACGTCAGCTGTGTAGAGGCTTCGTCAAAAAGGTTAGATTTCCACCCAGTACAAACATTTGTGTGATGAACACGGATGTTTGTTCTCTGTCTGTGTGATTCTATGTATGTACTTAAAAAAAAAAAAAAAAAATTATGTATTCTATCAGTTATCTGGTTCCCAAGCTTGTAGCTTGCTTAGTTTGGGGCTAGATGGCGCTGTGTGAAAAACGACCACCAATATTTATTTATTTATCGTCCACCAATATTAATCAGCATTCAGCTAGAAAAAGTCCACTGTCAAACATAGGCCTCCCCCTTAAATCGTATCAGTACGGAACGCGACAGCAATAGCAGAGAACATAAAAAAATTGTTGTAAAAGAGATTTAACACAATACATATCTAAGGGTGACGAGCACGGGCACACTGGTCTATACTCTTGATGTTCAAAATTCCGAAGTGGTGCGGAACTGCTATGCGCAAGCGTGACGCTTAACATCAGACGAGAGACTTGAACCCATAAAAAAATCGCAAAGACCTGAGGATCGTATCGCCAAAGATACCCATAAAAAAATTACTGAGCAAAGCAAAAATCTCAGTCTATATGAACAAGTAGGCGGCTGTGTGTACATTTTCTCAGTTTGATCAACTTCGCAAAATTGGTCCAGGACCTGTGTAGTTACAGGGGTCGCGAGGTCCCGGTCTGTGCGAACCACTAGTATATTTACACCCAGTCATTGCACTGTAAACATTTCCTTTTTTTTTTTTTTTTTTTTTTTTCTTTAAATCCAGAACACAGTATTTTTCGCACACTAAGCTCGACGGTTGAATAACTGCCAAAGGTGCGGTACGACCCAGGTCGACTCAGCGAAAGAGTACTCATTACGTACATTAAATTTAAACACCAATCAAAGTCGTCATTCTTCATTTAGCGGATCGACTAGGTGCCGAGTATTTTTAGGTCCTAGGTCACGTTGTCTAGACGAGATCTAAGCGTAAATAACTCGGATCAGTCCGATAATTAGTAGGTTGGAATTACAATACGATATAAGGTTTTGTTTTTATTTTGCAGTCTACGAGTTTGTATTTTAGGGTTGCCATCTTCAACTTTTCGTTATTAATAGTTTATTTTATTCACATTACACCATCGATCACACTAGACCCCGAATTACAAGTTTTTTTTTTTGTATGTTGTCTGCTTCGTCCTCTGAAATGAACAGAGACTGCACAGCGTACATACCTTGGTTTCAACCAATTGAATCTTTGTTTGCTGGTCAAAGATATTGATGATCTTTGACCTGGGGATAAAGGAACATAGTGATTAAGGATAGACTGTCCCGGTGGCTCAGTTGGTAGTCAACCTACCTTCCGTGTTTGGGGGCGTGGGTTCGATTCCCATCTAGGATAAACATTCATGTGATGAATATTTTTTATTTTTATTAATATTATTATTAACATGTGATTTGTGTTTGTTCTATGTCTGGGTGTTAATATGTACATAAGTATGTATTTAAAAATATCTATGTTCGTATATCAGTCTCTGGCAGCCATATTACAAGCTTTGCTTAGTTTGGGGTCAGATGACCGTGTGTGCAAAGATATCCCATATATTTATTTATTTATTTATAGCTTAAAGTATCTATATATATGCAGAATTACGAGATTCGTTGTTCCTACAAAAAGTCACCAATGTTTGAGGAAGCGCGGGTCGCTGGGAGTGCGACCAAGCGTTCTCATTGGCTGTCTCAAGGTTACGTCTACTTGCGCCTAACAATCAACCAATCAGAGAAATATCTTATAAGTGTATTTAGACTGATGTGTGGTACGCTTCGAGCGTCCTGAATGCAGGATCTAGGGTATGATCTGTGGGTTGAGGCAAATGCACAGCAAAAGAGAGGCCCATACTCAGCCGTGGGAAGATAGTTATAAATATTGCTAGATGCCTTGCGAGGTGGCTAGCGTGTCGGTGCTTTAAAGAATACACTAGGGTGAGTGCGCACAAGAACTGCATGACCTAATCCTGCTATCACCGTTCCTTTTCAATACTACTAGTAGTTCGCCCCGAACTGAGACCTCGCGATTTCACGATTTCACTTACGTACATAATGTACCTACACTGTTCACAATGTATAAGATATACTTATCATATGAATATGCTGTTCTTCCAAATCAAAACTTTTAATTGATTCTTCGACCACTTTCACCGGTATCGATCGAGTTGACATTTAACAAAGCATACAATAGGTAATGCATGGTTCTTATGACAGTAAATGATGATGATAACACTGAGCTATTATCCACGCGAACGAAGTCGCGGGTAACAGCTAGTAATATACATATTAGCTAGGCAACCCTATTCAAGTCCGTCTGGCTTTGGTCCAAAGTTGCGTAGTACGCAGACGTGACGTCACAAGAATCCGCCCGCCCAGCCACAGACCATGTGATAGTTGGTATACGACACGACATCGTTTTTTTTTTTTCGTTGGGACAATGCTGTGTGTTCACTGCATAGATTGGATTGGATTGTTAAATGCTTTTAGGGATCAAAGTTAGCCGTATTATGTACAATACTAGAAGACTAGCCTTATGGCTCAGTGGGAGGATTACCGCAATCTGAGCTGTAGGTGGTTCGATTCCCACCCATGAAAAACATTTGTGTGATGAACATGGATTTTTGTTCTTTTTCTGTGCTTCTATGTATGTATCTACAAAAAAAAAAAAAAAAAATCTGTCGGTTATTTCTGGTTCCCATAGTACAAGCTTGCTTTTTTTAATTTAGTTCTCCATAATTAAACATATATGGCATTTTTTCTGATTCTGCCAAACTGCATAGCAGTTTGCAGGCGGAATGTATCTCTCATTGTAAACATTGTCTTATGTAGGTACTATGTACGCGTAGGTGACTTAAGTAATTATAAATAAGTAGTACATATATTATTATCTAGGTTTCCTAATATTTATGACATAATTAGTTATTAAAATATTGGAATATTTACTCAATACTCAATACTCAATAATTTATTGCGACATATATGTAGGTCTTAAATAACATGATTTGGGTTTAGTGACACATATGACCCTATTAGGGTATGGCAATTGGTGCGGAGCGGTCCATTTATATATTGTCAAAATTATCCTTAAAAAACTCTTCAATAGTGTAATAGCATTTGGATTCCAGGATGCACTTTAGATTCTTAATAAAACAATCGTTGTTTTCTAAATCTTTTAGTTTGTTCGGCAATTTATTATATATCTTTACAGCCATTGAGTTAGGTCCAGAGCTGTGCATTTCTAGATTTACGCATATTAATAGCACAACAGCACCTACTGTAATGAACAGTAGGTACTGTCGGGCTGCTTATTGATTTTGGGGTGTCTCAGGGGCCCATACTCCGCCCAAGGTACTGTTCAAGTACTTACTGAAAATTATTTACGCTAAGTACCTAGCAGGTACAAGAAAGCCTTGTCTTATCTATTATTAAGAATTAAGAACATTTGACGAAGAATATTAAAAACATTTTTTAAATTTAATAAAGTAATAGAGGAGGACCATGAAAAACACAAAGACAAGAACAATGTAACGCCTACCAAGAAACCATAGCAAAACTTATAGCTACTCCAAGAAAGTAAGCTGGTTTATTTTCACTTCACGTCAAAGATCAATTGCTATAAGATTTAACTTCCACCAAACTAAAAGCATACAGCACGGCTTATCTGCACTAATCTATAAAATACAAAAGAGAGCAGTGTAATTGTATGAAGAGAAAAGATCTTCAAAATTTTGAACATTATTGTGGAATGTATAACAAAAACTACAATAAATATTATAACTATGATATTATATACACGTTTTAAAAAAAATATATCATTCTGAAAAAATTATAAAAAACATTCCAAACATTTCTGTATTTATTTCTTCATTATAGCACTATACATTTTGTCATACTTTTGGTCAATTTAGAGGGTCCTGCACAATGTACGATGTACTTTACTTAATAATGCGCGAGCAAATCGAGCGCACAGACTTTGAGCCATTTCCGAGCAATTTAGAATAGGGTATCAAGTTTCGGGTCTTGTTTAAAGCATACCTTCACTTTGTAGTAATGCGTGAGCGAATTGAATTTGTTTTTTTTTTAAATGGCTCACTTTATTATATTGATGTAAACAGTCATCTATTTCGGAGTTTTGATCACCCAAATCGTAGATTTCGGAGGATACTTGATCGTCTAAGCCTCCGTTTTGGGAAGGTGTTTGATCATCCAGATTACATATTTCGGCCAAATCATCGATTTTGGAGAGTGACTTATCGTCCACATCGTCAATTTTTGGGGATGATTGTTCACCCATATTAAAAATATCGGGTGGTGAATGAACGTCTAAATCACATAATTCTGGAGGTGTATGATCATTTAAATCATCTCCCTTGTCCATGAACTTCCGACGTGTTGTCCGGTATCGACTCCCCAATGGTTCCCTGCTATCAGACGACAATTCTATTTCTTCTAGCTCAGCCAAACTGTATGTTGTGTCTACGGGTCTTGGTATCACCACTTGAAGGTATTTTCGGTTAGTTCTCCTGTGGAAACAGTTTTTATTTGTTTAATCTTTGATTTCAATTTACTTCCGATGAGTCTCTTTCGATCTTGTGTCACTTGGTGGGTTTTGTATTACTTCTCATGTAACTTAATATCTACTTTAAATTTGTGTCTGATTACTTATACTTAATCTATAACAGCAGCTTTCAAGCTAGCAAGCAGCTGAGTTTATAAAAAACTAATACTATATGCTGAGATGGGTCCTTTTCGACAGTACTGCTTTTTTTGAAATATGTTGATACTATTCTTTCTTGTGTTGTTATTGTTGTTTTTAATAATATATATATATATATAGATATCAGAAATTGTATTGAAATAAACTACTTGCTTATTAATTTTCATGAAAGTCAAATTAACGTTTCACGGACGGACGGAGTTATGACAGGACAAATATACATTTTTCAGAGTCCGTCTCTGGAACTACCACACCCTCGGCAGTTATTCAAACGCCAAGCAGTTATGTGCAAACCATTGTTCTTTGGTGCAAACATTACTGCGTTGGACTGAAGGGCCATTTAATTCACTTGAAATATTGCAAAACTTGACACTGGCTAAATACATGTGTGGAGTAGAGTCAAAATATAGGAGAGAAAAAAGATAAAGTTCACTTCGTGTCACTCACTTCCGCGTTGCGCGGTTACTTAGCTTGCAGAATAGGCCGGCAGGAGAGCCACAGATATAAAAAAAGACCTAGCACTTACTTGGCAGCTGACTTATTTGCCTTGTCCAGGTCTACAAAGGTGATTTTTTGCTGGCACATCGCTACAGCCTTCTTGAGTAGTTCCCGCCAGTGATGTTTCGCCTCGATCACTGTTTCACCTCCTCTGCCTATGCCGAGGTGCGCGTAGTTGTCAAAATTACCCTGAAAGTAAAAAAATTGTAAACAGCTTAGACAGTTCCTGATACATAAATGCTACTACAGCATTCAGGATTTTCTTAGTGAAAAAACGTTTTGAGTCCATGATGTCGTCATAGTTATAAACTTAGAATTACAAGCAATTTTTAAGTTAAAATAGTTAAATTCAATAACTAAAATATTGTAAATTTGCGTCACCCTTACATACAGTGTATACATAGTATTAGCATATAAATTATATACTTATACTAGTTACTTGGTTCAATAAAATACTGAATACTGAATAATTACATTTTTAGGATTCTTCGGCCAAAGAAAGGTGATGTCAAAGGGACCTCAATATAAATGTATTTCTTAAATCGTTTTCTTATTATGTTATATCCATAGATGAACCAGATACCTCGTCACGCGGGTTTTGGTTCGATCAAAAGTCACCACAGTTTGAGGAAAGCACGGGGTGCGCGGAGCGTGACAAATAATTCCCATTGGCTATCATCAAGGTTACGCCCACCACTGTACCGAGTTAGTACGTTCCGTAGTGATGGGGTAAGCAGTAGGCTGTGGCAGTAGGGCAACATTATTAATCGGTACTTACCTAAGTTGCGAACACTTGGGTCGACTGCCGATGTCATAGTAATCGCACTCACTCAACTCACTAACATAACATTACTACACAACAGCATTAAAGTACTAATTAATAATAATAAAGGATGATCTACAGACGGCCACGGGAATTGATGAAATGCAATGATGCGTGTTTACGCATTTTAGTGAAATACCCATAATTGAGGATTAACAAATAATTTTTTAAATCGGTTCATAAACGACGGAGTTCCGAGTAACAAAAAAAAATAAAAAAAACTACTACTTGAGAACCTCCTTCTTTTTTTTGGAAATAGGTTAAAAATAATAAAGCATCCTATATTTTTTTGTAAATACTATCCTTTTTAAATTCTTTTGCTATCGTTTTCAAAGTACCTAAATCCAGCCCTGCTTCTGATTTTTTTCTCTAGTCTCACCATAGTCTCACGCACATGCTAGATGCTGCCGGTGGATTCTATCCTGATTTCGTTGCTTGTCGAGTTTAGTCCAAGCAGCAGGTCCCGAGTGCACAGTTTAGTTAGTTAGAATTCATCAGTGTTCGAATCCCTTTACGGTATGGTGAAAATCGAAAATGCAAGTCTGCGTTTTGTTTAATGAGTCATAACACTACTTTATACGTGCGTTCGCCAGAAAGGGACAACTTCATGGGATATCCGCAATGAGGAAAAGGGATAAGTGACGACGTGTCCATTACACGCTGAACTCTGCTATGTCTTGTAAAACTGAATTATTTTACTTACCGATGAAAAGTTATTCCGTCTTTTTGTAGTTTGAATGCGCGGATGACTTTCCACACAATTTCACTGCACAGATAGTCATTTTTGTTTACTGTTGGTTGTCAGGAAAATAAAACAACCATCTTATTTTGTAAGCCGCACGCACGCACGTACAGCTCTGGCACTTGGTCGGAACTGAGGTTCAATGTTTGGGGCGGCACCTTATATAAGTCTTATAAAACTTATGTGTTGCGCGCTAGGCTCGTCCTAGACTAGCTATTTAGTTCTATTCATCTGTGGTTATATCCAAGTTTGGCGATAGTATCCTAAATAATATTATAAAGGCGAAAGTAACTCTGCCTCTCTGTCTTTCCGTCTGGGTTTTTATGGCCACAGCTAAACTGCTGAACGAATCGAGCTGAATTTTTGCATTTATACAATATATAAGCGAGTCGCGCGTCGATTGTTTTTACACGACCATGCGGTGCACGGCGCACATCCCTGACGCGCAGGGTCCGGGCCAGCCCCAGCACCATCCTTTACCTATTAGCGAGTAGATTTGACTGTCAGTACATGAACCATTGCTGTATGGTTCATGTCCTGACTAACGAACAAATGTCAAAATGTGTATAATTGTATTTTCTGTAATTTTCTTATTTTCTATGACCTGTAATGGTTGAAATAAATGACGTGGTTTTTTTTTTTTAATATATAGCTATAGACTATCATTATAATTTTTGTTGCTAACAGCTAGTAATGTATAATTATGTACCTATACTACTGTGGTATTTTTTTGTTGTGTTTCACAGGATAGGTGTTTTTGGCCATCGGGGTTATCCTCTAACTTTGAAACGTTCGTGATTCTGATTGCGAGAGCATGCCATCTCGCTCGTACCAACTTAGTCGCACTATGCACGGTCCCGCTCACGCAACTCTCGCTATCGCTTTCAGAGTTACGGGATGAGCCCACATAACTCATCAATAGGCATGTGCAATTGTGCACGGCTGCAAAATTTTCTCCATTATTTTTGTCGTGCAAGTACAGGATACGGCTACTATAAAGTGTACGTTGATTTAAATTTAAAATTTACGTTTTTTTTTTTCTCTATTATTTTTGTCGTGCAAGTACAGGATACGGCTACTATACAGTGTACGTTGATTTAAATTTAAATTAATTATAAAATTTTGGCTACTATAAAGTGTACGTTGATTTAAATTTAAAGTGTACGTTAATTTTTTCTCTATTATTTTTGTCGTGCAAGTACAGGATACGGCTACTATAAAATGTACGTTGATTTAAATTTAAATTAATCATAAAATTTTGGCTACTATAAAGTGTACGTGGATTAAATTTAAAATGTACGCCTGGAAGAGATCGCTTTTAGCGATAAGGCCGCCACTTGTGGCACTAGCTTAAGTACAAGATAGTTCTGTACATGTGTTCTTTTTATTTTTGGTGTACACAATAAAGAGTTTCTATCTTAATTTTTTTCTCTATTGTTTTTGTCGTGCAAGTACAGGATACGGCTACTATAAAGTGTACGTTGTTTTATTTTCGTTCGGCATAAAAAGAGGAGAAGATTAGATTTGTCGAGGATCGAGTGCTAGATCTTCTTTAAAAAGTGGTGCAGCCACAAAAATGACGCAATTTTCTTGAATCGGCTACGCTGCAAAATGGTGCAGCCATACAATGATACGACCTTCTTGAATCGGCTACGCCGCAAAATGGTACAGCCATAAAATGACGCGACCTTCTTAAAGGTGTCTCACACGGGCCTGGTCTGATTTTTGTGAAGAGAATAGCTAGACTTACATCTTAATGGAGTAAATGAAACAAACTACTAAGATTACCTTCAGTAGTGTAGGAATCATAATGGTTTTATTTAGACTAGCCTTATGGCTCAGTGGGTGGATTTCCGCCTTCTGAGATGTAGGTTGTGGATTTGATTCCCACCCAGGATAAACATTTGCGTGATGAACATGGATGTTTGTTCTTTGTCGTTGTTTGTTGTTTCTATGTATTCTATGTATGTAATAACAAAAAAAAAAGTATTTATGTAATATATCAGTCAGTTATTTTGTTCCCATAGTACAAGCTTGGTGAAAAACGTCCACGTCCACTAATATATCTACTTACAACATTAACTTGTAGCTGTAAAACTTGTACGCCGCATACAAGGTTGGTGCATACATCCACTTTAAAACTCGCCTGAAAAAAAAAAAAACAATTAACTGCAGAGGTGACTCTGTTTCAGCCTGGATATAGGTGGTGGTGAAGGTTTGATTCTCGGCCGGGAATATATTTTAAGGGATAAAACCTAAAAGTGTCTAGTCAGGCAACGCAAAATCAACCCCTATGGAGGTGAAAATAGGGTGTTTCATTTATACTAGCCTATGCGAGAGAAGCCGCGTGAGAAAGCTAGTTTATATATCTGGGTTTGGGCGTTAGTTGCGTGTCTTTGTGTGTATTCCATGTATTGTGTGTGTTACATCTTCGACACAGGTACAATGACACGGACAATTAACACCCAGACTTAGAGCAGATGAATATTTAAATTTATCATGTAATCACCGGCCGGGAATCGAACCCTTCTGATCATAAACCAGACGCGCTAGCAACTACTTAAGAGGATAGTCCTTCCGCAAGGTTTTGGCGCATTCAGCATTTGAAATTGCATAGCTGTCGCTCTGCTTCTCGGGCGAGAGAGAGTTAGTGAATTTTCCAAACTTTTTGATGAAGTTAGCGTTTCGGGGGTAGTCTCTTATCACCCCTTAAATCTTAACAAAATCTTTTGTTTTTGAGGTCAACGGCTCGGATAAAACATAATCTACGCCGCTATGGTTTGTTTTTTTTTTTTTAAATGGTTTTCTAATAATAACTACTTTTCTTCGTCGTATTTTCGACGCAAAAAATTGTCACTTTATTTGCCTGTAACAATGAAAATGTAACAAAATTAAAAAAAAAAAAACATACAAATATAGTTTTTCACGGTGTAGATAACATTTAAAAAATCTTCGAAATCGGATAGCATTTAGGGGTGGGTATCAAACTACGCTTTTTGTATGGACAGACGGCTGTATACTTCGTACGAAAACATCATGCGTGATAAAAGATTTTCTATGGTCTATGGCAGGGGTCTCCAAACTTTGAAGCCTTGGGGCCATAAATTTTTTCGGTATGTTGCAAGGGCCATAACAATTTTAATTTTTCTGCCCACCTAAGCAAACATCAATTATCATTCTGTGTTTTCATGCTCTTCCATTCAACTTATCACAGCAATAATAACAACAGTAAAACATTGGCTGTCGTGGGCCAGATTGGTGACACTAGTCTTAAGCTGTCGCGGGCCGGATTCATGGCAGTGGCGGGCCGGATTTGGCCCGCGGGCCGTAGTTTGGAGACCCCTGGTCTATGATGTTACCACTCGTTTCGTTAGCGAGTGTTTTCCGACTTTCCCAAAAGAAAGTCGAAATATATGTTCGTGCGTAATATCATACGAGCGATTAAAAAATGGATCCCCTAACTCTTCTAACCACCGAATACTGAAACTTTTGTTAACTTTGACGACAGATTAAGTCTTTGTCATTTGCTTAGTGCCAGACAAAGGCAGCATTAGAATTAATCTGCTGTCAAAGTTAACAAGCGTTTCAGTATTCGGGGGTTTGTCAGTCAAGCCGTTGAGGGTATGAGATAATATGAACACAAATAATTATATACCTACTATATTACTTTTTGTTTTAATAAAACGGGAATACTCACGTTAAATTGAATCGGTTATTCCGACTTAATTTAACGTGAGTATTCCCGTTTTATTAAAACAAAATGTATCAAAACCACGTCAGTTTTCATACTATATTACTCCTTCTTGGGCAGTCGGGTAAGACGAGGAATATTTATCTTTACCACAGATAGCTTTTTGACGCGACCTCTGTTAATCGTTGCAATAACAATTATGATAATGAAATAGATTATTTCTTATCTAATAATTATTTCGATAATTGAATTACACAATTACTATTATTTATATTATGGATTCCTGATTGTTGTTATCTATTTCATTAAATTAGTCATGAAGGATAACTTTATTTAGAATCGAGGGACGTAACGATGAAAAAACAAAGTGTTTATTCGCGAAAGACCATAACGCCTTCGTGGCGCAATTGGTTAGCGCGTTCGGCTGTTAACCGAAAGGTTGGTGGTTCGAGTCCACCCGGGGGCGGTTATTTTTGCAATAAAAAAATTATCCACAAAGGAGATAAAGCAGTATCTTATGTCCCGGGCGCCATATTGAATCCCGAGCAGAACAAAGGATTCTATATAGCGAGGGAGTTTTAGAGAGAGTTTTTGAGGATTTAAGAGTAGAATCCTGAGTCCTGAGTAGAGTGCGTCGTATTCGAGGTCATCCAAGGTCACCCGAGATGAATACAGCTTTATCCCGAGGATAATAAAAGAGACAATAAAAGCAAGGCAATATTAGGTAACAATTATAACATGCTATTGTGATGTTATAAACTCTGGAATTAGATAAATCGCTTTCGCATTTTTCTAGAGTATGCGAGCAGCTTTTGCGGTGTTAGAGCCGTATTTTTTTTTTAAATACTGCCCGTGGTATACCACAGCCAATTCGAATTTCGAGTAAGATATTTTTCATGTAGTCTCTATGGTAAAAGTTTCTCCAAATACAAACATTAAATAATCTCAGCAGCCAATAATTAATTTCTGTACCTACAATATTAGATATTATTGCCCTGCTCAAAGGTTCATAATGAAATCCATTCAACATTATATATATATATATATATATATATATATATATATATATATAAATCCATATAACATTATTACATATCTAGTGCTCTACTAGTGATCTAGTATTTTATTTTAATTATTTGTAAAGTTAAGTTACGTATAGTTTTGCGCACTAGCACCATTGTTTGTTTTATAAGCGATAGCCTTCGTTGGCCCGCGGGGTATTCTTATTATCCTAGTGTTTAATTTTATTTCTATGAAGGCTGTTTGGTTATCCATAAATCAGATAAATCAAAGTCTTTGATTTATTTAAATACACGTTTTATTTCAGTAACATTTTGCCAACTTGGTGAAACAAACTTTATATCTTTTAGCATTTTTATCAGACCAATATGACAAAACCCGAAAATTAAAAAAAAAACAACGCATTTCTATTTTTTCCTTTAAATATCAACATCATCATGTAAGTTTTCTGGTAATAAAATAATAATAATTATTATTATTATTATTATCATCATCATCAGCCATAAGTCGTCCTATTTAATTATACTTTATCGGTCCGCTCAGCGCGTTAAAAATGGATTTTAACACACTTTTCCCGCTCGAATATTTTCGTACGACAGTTATGATGCATGTAATGGTGGTAATCAAAAAAATGGTTTAAGGAATTTTCCTAGAAATTGTGCGATATTTTTTTTTTATCTCTCATCGTACTGAAAAAACAAGAATAAATTTCGCAACTTGCTTCAACGCCTTCGTGGCGCAATTGGTTAGCGCGTTCGGCTGTTAACCGAAAGGTTGGTGGTTCGAGTCCACCCGGGGGCGGCTATTTTTGCAATTATAAAAAATAATGTTTTCACCTAATTTGGTTTTTTTCTGAAGACGCCCGCTGCGTTTTTTTTGTGTTTGTATTTGGAAACACTTACCATAGTACTACACGTCAAAGATCTTACTCGAAACAAGAATAAAAAAAAAAACGCGAATTCCGCAAAAGTATACCACCGTCTTGTCCATACAAAAAGCGTAGTCTGATACCCACCCCTGAATGTTATCCGATTTCGATGATTTTTTTATACGTTATCTACACCGTGAAAAGCTATGCTTGCATGTTTTTTTTCGCATTATCTTCATTGTTGTAAGACACTTAAAGTTTGATTTTTTTGCGTCGAAAATACCACGAAGAAAAGTGGTTGTTATTAGAATACCATAAACATTTTTTTGAAAGTGATTTAATTTCGGACTTTAGTACATAAAAATGAACATGTATCCAATGAATAATAATTATGTTAGCCTTGTTTTTATTGGCTCACAGACGGTGTTAAAAGTAGTGTTCTCCTCAGGGATAAAGGTGTCGTCGTCATGGGCGACCCTTAATCCTTCGCTGCACTCAGGATTCGTCACTGCCTCGTCGCTGCACTCAGGATTTAAAAACTCTTTAGCTCCTTCTCTATCTAGAATCCTTCGTTTCGCTCGGGATTCACTTAAAGGGGCTTGGAAGAGATCGCTTTAAGCGATAAGGCTGCCTGTTGTTACACTAGTTTTAAGTTGTTTTTTGGTCGTTTGTATGTTATTTCTGGTGTGAATAATAAAGAGTTATCTATCTATCTATCTAATCTCCTTTGTGAATAATACAATACAATATAGCTTTAGTAGACACCGAAAATACAATCAAAATGAAAATTAAACAATAAGAAAATATCCGGCAGTATAATGGGCGTCCTTATCGCCTAAACCGATTTCTTCCAGGCAACCTTGGTATGGACAGAAATACGGTCGGTGGTGTACATAATTTAATGTAAATATTTAATAAATACTACATAATAAGTATAAATAAATACAATAAATAATCTACTAAGAATTATAATTGCAAAGAGGTAGTCTCTTTGCAATTATAATTCTTAGAATTATTACTTATTAAAATTACTGAGTGGAAATAAAAAAAAAATAATATATAAATGTTTTAAAATAATATTTATATTACATTACTTATGTTGGCGAAGGAAAATGAAAAAAGTATTTTTCCTTTGTCTTCGTCAAAATAGAAACCTTAATTATAAAAACAGCTTTACAACATTGAAATCTGATATTCTATAGAAAATAAGGTTTTTTTTTTCAATTTCAGATCAGTTTTTTTTTCGACTCGGTCGATTTTCGAACGTGATAACTGGATTAGGGAAGCGGGACCTATAGACACATTTCTATTGTTTTGGTTAGGGCCCATCCTTTCATTTTAAGATTAGAGATTCCTAGATAAGATTTATATTTTTTAATGTTGTTGACTTACACTATGGAATTAGGAATTTCCTGTAAGGATAGTTGTAATTTGCATGAATAAATAAATAAATAAATAAAATAAATAAATTTTACTTGGTCGAATCGCATACCTATTTAACTACTGCCATCCAAGCCCGCTGTGTGCCGTTAGTATCGAATGATAAAATTGAGTAAACATCTTTATTAAATATTTATTTCTTAAACAAGATTTACACAGATGCAGGATATAATTATAATAATGACTACTGTACAATGAGGTTTTATATTGTCTTAGCGGCGGCATAGAAAAATAATACGAGAAGAATGACTTACACATAAAAGTGTACCCCCGAAATAACAGCATAAAACTTGATTGCTATTTAATAAGATAATATTTAAAACTCTATAAAAGCCGATTAAAATATTATTGTTATAAATACATAGTATTATTATATTTTATTTTTATTGTTTGTCATTTAATCTGTGGACATATTATAATTATTTTTAGTTTTAATTTAACTTGACATATGTTGATTTGATTTTATGTTTTTTTAAGTATATTTGACATTTGTTTTGCATGTTTTAATTTTAATTCTCATTAGCGTATTTCGTGTTCGGTCCTAATTGATGTAAATAAATAAATAAATAAGTAAATAAATTAGTATAAAAGTTCGCTATAATTATAAGGTTTATTGAAATTAAATTGCACAACATACGACGTCAAAAATATGTATCCAAAGATAATAATTTCCACGCCATCTCTTGAGAACCTAGCATGTTTGCAAATAAAACATAAATTATGCATTTTACTGATATTATTAATACAAAACTATTCATAAAAAGTCGCGTTTTTTTCTCTGTGCCATTAATAATCAGTTAGCTCGGGTTTCTATTTCAAGTCAAGCAGAAACTGTGACGTTCATGTCGCAGATTAAAGCACTAGCGACATCTTACGTCTTTATCAATACTACGATCCAGTTACGCATCTTTCTATAGACATTAGCGCTCCTCTTTATGTAATTTATCTATGGCAGTGGTTACCAAATTCGGCTATGTCGGTCTCTTCGTGACCCTAAAGATAAATTTAACTAATCTACATGTTTAGTGAAGTTCGCCAAGGTCATTCGTTCCGTTTGGTTACACAACGCCAAGATATACCATGGCGACGTGATTGTAGGTGAGGCGATTACGGGGTGATGTCAAAGCGTGGCCGGGGTGTATGCGAGGCGTTGGAGATGTTGGGTATTGACGGAGTGATAGAAAAGTGATAGAAAGGCGATAGTTGAAAGTCAGCGTGACGCCTGATACGAGTGTAATGAAGGCGCAGGTCACACCACGATCTGCTTACTTAGCTGATCTTAGCTCACGTAGCTACGGCGTCTTTTCCTACTTTATCTGTTTTTGTTGTGTTAACTGAAGTATAACAAGTATATATTTTTTTTTTTTAAAACCCGACTGCAATATGTAGTCTATGACACTCCGGAAGCAAAGAGGAATCCAAGAACACCTCACTCGTCAAATTAAGTCAAGCCGTTTAGACTACAGGATGTGATATATAGGAACACACAAACATGTACACCCCAAATACATTGCCCTCCTTCTTGGGCAGTAGGGTAAAAAGACGCAACAGCTATGTGAACTAAGCACAGCTAAGTTAGCTTAGCTCGCGGTGTGGCCTGCGCTTTAGAGAGATGACAAACAGACGGAGTTTGGGAGATGGTAGCGGTCGCGATATTATAATCAACCAAGAAATGTGTTAATTTTTTTCCAAAATTTATTACAGCAAAATAACCGCCCCCGGGTGGACTCGAACCACCAACCTTTCGGTTAACAGCCGAACGCGCTAACCAATTGCGCCACGAAGGCGTTGAAATTAGCTGCGAAATTGCGGTTTATGTTTTCAATATCATTTTCTTGCGTCATCGACAAGATTTACAAAAAAAAAACACACGTCAACCGTTTTCACGAGATTAGACATAAGTATGATTAATTACATTATAATTACACATAAAAAGTTTACCGGCTATCGATATTAAGATTATTATTTGTTATCGACAGGCTAGACGATTGGCCTCAGCTCACCTAGGTATGACTGTGATAATGTTTAAAGGTGGTAATAGGTATACCAAATCTAGATTTTTTAAGGTAATGAAGCTGTAGCGGGTAGCAGCGTCCTCGCGGTGAGGGTTTTGCGATCCCCAAGTCGCCTAATAAGCGTGGGGATTATGGCTATGGACCTAAGGCTATGCTATACAGAGGGCTTTTTAATCGGCTAGGAAGCGGTTGTAAGGATATTCTATAAGACTAGCAGCACCCTGCGGTTTCACCCGCTATTCTACAGGAACGGTTAAATTTTTCGGAATAAAAAATAGCATATGTGTTAATCCAGGGAATAAGGTTCTTCCATATCATCCAAATCCATTCAGCTTTGATAGAGTTAAACGGGAACAAACACACTTACATACTTACCTACTTACACACTTCCACACAACATTCACTTTTATAATATTAGTGTGATAGCTAAAAACTTTTGTTCCACGACAAAATTATTAAAAATTTAATTATTATATTATTAAAATTATCAGCTGTTCCATACATTTTATACGATCCACGTCTCGATTTCCGACGTTTTCTATTTAGTATGGAACAGCTGTTGTTGTTTGTATGAATTTTCAAAAGTCATAGAACAACAGTTTTCGTTATCTTGTATGATGACCTCACAACGGCTCCTTACAAGAATAAAAAGCACTATATAAATAATAATAATATTAATTATTATGCCAATGGTATTTAAAAAATTAAAAAATAAAATAGTTACTGTATTTTTTATTTTGTCTCTGTAATTTTTGTTAAAAAAATTAAAACCCGACTACGTCCTTACATCGCGGTTACATCATTTTTCGTAGTCGGATAAAAATCTACCGTGTACCTTACTGTATTGTATCTGCTTTTCTATACAAATGTGTGGTTTTTAATAAAGATTTATCTATTTAAATGTAGTGTATTTAAATCATGTTAAACTAAAAACCACATCTTCTTAACTTACTAACATTTTTTGCTGTTAATAATAATAATTTAATAATACAATACACACAATAATAACATTAACATTTCAATGAATACGAATATTGTAATATTTTGTATATAAAAACATAAAATTAAGTAATGTATTAAAATGAACACTTACCATTTCAGGAAATCAAAGAATAAATAAATTACACATACACTAATATCTAACTAAACTCCCGAAGGACATGCACCTACGACACAAGATTACTCTTAGTGTAAGTGCTGCACGACATTGTCACGTACAACAAGATACATCAGATACATCATTATTTATATTGTTTGTTGTCATATAATTTATTGCAATGCACTTGGAATTTAGAAAATAAATAGGTACACGAAACATGTGAAATTATTGTGAGATATATTCAAATTTATTTATTTTCCAAATTCGAAGTACATTGCAATATATATGACAACATTACATTACATGATAAATGTAATGTACTTCTAATTAATAATGTACTTGGAATTTGGAAAATAAATAAATTTGAATTTATCTATGCTCAGTAGTAATTTAACATGTTTCGCTGGTTCTCACTCACCTCATGTGCTGTATTGTTCAGGACAATATCATTTATGTATGGGCTGTAGTAGCGCGCCCTGGCGAGCAGAATGAAACACTGCCGCATGTCATCTCCAAAGCTTGTGTACGACCTGAGATATAGAAAGACAGAAGAGTATTGGCGGGAACGTGAAGAAGTCATGTCGTGTCAGCGGAAGACCAGTGCTGGTTGGGTGCAACCATCTTGCTGAGTTGGGGCTGGATTGTGTCAAAAAACTTTGAACATTTTGTTTAGTTTTCTTTTTTTAATTTATTTTATTTAAATGTTTTTTGTCACAAAATAAACGATTGTCTATTGTCATTGTATTATTTTCCAAAACTTGTGTTATTTCGAGTGTTGATGTGTAAAAATGGTGGATTTTTATCAATTTAGTGTTCGTGAACGTGCACGAGTGTTGGTGAATAGTATAAAGTTTTGAAACGTAACTCTTCGTGTCGTTTCCAAAACTCCATAGAAACCTCTTAGTAAAGTCCCCACCACATGACGTGGACTTGACCGTGACTTACTTTGCTTGACTTAGACTATGACTGAGACTTATTTTAATTGTGAAATATTTGATTTCACTTGCAATATTACGATACTTGATATTGGCTAAATACACAACGTGTGGAGCCAAAACATAAGAGAAAACAAAAACAAACATAATTGACCGAGCGAAGCGTATTCCCTTGTTTCCAGGCTCTAAAAGGACAAAAAGGCATTTATATCTGTTTTGTATATTCGTGTGGTAGCTCAGTTCGAGCACGCATGCGAGCCCGTACCAATCAGTTTTTAATACCAAACACAAATTTACATTTATGTTTAGAGATATGTCCGGTCTCTAACTAAGTCCCGTAACTTAGTCCGGGATAGGATCCTCCGATTATGTAATTTTTGTACTCACTCAGTGACTTCTTTGGCCAGAGTCTTCAGTTCTTGTCCGGTTGTGAGGGTAGTCATATGCATTAGCTTTTGGCCGGCATGAGCCAGGTGGAGACGGTTCCGCATCTGCTGGACCCCCGCCACGGACGGCATGCAAGGGTATCGGGTAGTAATGGAGGTGGAGTTTTCATGCTTATCTGTTAAAATAATTTTTGGTTCGATACCCACCACCGAAGTTTCATTTTTACCCGAATATATTATACTTCAAATACGATTTGAGGGCCATTAAAATGAACCTGCAAATCTGTCTTTTAAGGTGCAACGTTTCGCTCAGCGCGCGAAATTCAAATTTTCTTGCGTTTTTTGTCAATTTTAGCTTAATTACTCATTGTAGATTCATGAAAACTAATTTTGCGATAATAAATAGACTGTTTCAAGAAATTACACCAATCAAAAATTCAAATTGAAAGCTAGTACATTTCTCACTAAACCAAAAACCAAGGTGAAAATCAGCTTATTGAGATTTGTAGCTAAACCATGTCATCTAGGTGATAATTTTACCCACAATTTCTTAATACAACTTATTTATTGGTATCGTAAAATTGGTTTCAATAAATCCACGATGAGTAATTAAGCTGTAATTGACAAAAAACGCAAGAAAAATTGAATTTCGCGCGACGACGAAACGTTGCACCTTAAGACAGATTTAATTATAGCTTTCTCTTTTACCCTCTTTCTTTTCACTGCTTTTGCACTCTGGCGAAACCTGGTTGCTAGGTTACGATGCGCTGTAAACAGACTGCAGCGCCCATTTGAATGTAAAAGTTAAATATTATTTTTTACAGCAGAATTCTCCCAATTCTCTACGTTTTGCTGTGAGGTTTCGATGCAGTAGGTATTTGATAATTGTATTGCTGTCGCTTTGCTCCCCGTGCGTGTGTTAGATAGTAAATTGCCCTTGATTGTCTGATGAAATTAGAGTTTTAGAGGAAATCTTTTAAAAAAACTATATCTTATCAAAATCTCTAATTTTTGAAAAAAAACATAACTATGAGGGTTGACGTGCGAATAGACTGTGGCTATTGCCGCCTCACGAATATACTCGGCAACGCGAGGAGCAGCGCGAGGAACATAGTGTGGTAAGGTTGCAGTCACAAAATTCTTCCTATTATTGGTTGCAGCCACAGAATTATCTTCATTCATTACAGCATTGTAATTTGTATTTACATTTTAATGTCAATTTTTATAGTTGTGTTGAGCTGTATATGACGTCGCTAAGAGTATATTTACTTACACCTACAGCCCGGAATAAATAATTGAATTGAATTGTAGTTCAATGGGTTGCAGTGTTACGACGTTGGTCCAGGCGATGATGGAATCCTCCCGGTGGGTTCTCGCCTTGTCGTGGCGGGGGGGCTTAGTAACAGTTGGACTGCTCACCCACGGTGAATCGTAGAGGAACCCGAGGCGGGGCCGCTTCTCTGGGCTTTCTACCTAAGCCCACGTTGAAGCGGCCACAGTAGGTTGCGGCCTGTATGGCCTGTATGGCGTTCCCGTGTTCCCGCCACAAGCGGCGCAGGAGGGACACCGTGGAGCTTTAGTGGGTTGGATTCCCACATAACCGCACTGTCTCCCCGTGGCAGTGCGGTATGCGTGCGCAATTCTCCACGAAAAAAAAAAAAAAAAAAAAGGCGATGATGGAATAGAAAAAGATACTTTCATCGACCCCCGTTCTCATCCCCCCCAATCACACTCCCTTCCTTTCGTGCTACCCTCGGTACGTTATCTCAAAAATAGTTGCCAGTTCATGGAACTTCCATATTTTGATTAATTAACTAAATTAACGGATCAATCTATACATAGCTGACACTAAATTAGCTATTTGTATTGATATGGACGTTGGGAGCCGGAGGAAGTTGTAACAGCAGGGATACATAATTGCGAGTGAATGAAACAGCGGTATGTAGCTTGTACACTTGCCTTTTTCAACACAGATCATCTTGAAGTCACTTACACTTCGAAATTTTAACTGTTCTTATGGAAAATATCCAAAAAAAAATACTAATTTCGGATTTTTATTTATGTCAGCTTAAATTATTACCATTATGCATGATGTTTTGTTTGGTTAATTTATAAAGAAATTATCAAAGAAAATTAGAACTATATACTTTTAAATTTCACGTAATTGTAGTATACATGTGTAAGATTCTAAATATTAAAATTGTAGGGGTCGTGGCTTACTGCCAGACCGCGAGGGTGACGGGTACTTGGCACCGAGCGAGAGGGAGACGAAAGAATATACTTGTCCCGCTCGCACAGGCACGCGCTGGTATACCCGTCTCGGATGTGCTTCGCGGAAAGGTGACCGCTCTTGCTTGCGGTGGTTCCTGGTCTTCCTAGTCTTCCTGGGCTTGAGGGGTTGAAGATTTGAAACTCCTTTTCCTTGTATTTCTTCTTATTTTTATTGTTCTTCACTTACTTTTACTGAACTGTGTTTGCTTAGATTCTAGCTCGCTTAAGTACCTCGAAGCTTTACCGTACAGAGAGCCCCTAATTTTGTTCCGAGTTTTTCCGGAATTTTCTCTTTGGAAATCTAGGTTTTTCTATTACAATTTCCAGATTATTTGTGTTATTCGTAAGATTTATACCTAGATAGCTAGTATTTGTCCTGCTCTACCCGATGATATATAATTTTGCCTAGCTTATTAGCTCATTTCTTATATATTAAGAAATTTGTACCGAACTTCCTAGTTTTAGGGATTTGGTTAGGAACACAAATGCTCTTCCTACCTAATCTATTGTGCAAAGCCTACAGAAAATGCCTTTATTATAATCCTTACAACTAGTTCTAAGTGTCTAATATCAATTTTACAACCTAAGTCTTATAATTTTCATAATATTAAACATAATAACCTTAACCTATAAAAATGGTAACGGACTCTCTCAAATTACTTAGTAACTAACGTAACTTAAACTAAAGTTTGGTCGCCGACATCCTCCCCCTTGTGCGCAGCACCGACGTCTGGCCCGGCGACACCGTTGTCCGACGCTCCGATGCTCGTGATCTCGTGCTCGTTGACTCGCGCAGGAACCAGTAGAACTGCTTTGGAGCTAGGGCGCTTCAGGATGCCTCCATTGGTTTGGATCTCGACGACTCTTGTTCTTCCGTCTGGTCCGGGATAGGTGCGAATGACTTCTCCTCTTGGCCAGGTACTTCGGGGTAATGTGGAGTCCATTATGAGGACTATGTCTCCACACTGCAGGTCGCGGCTGGTGATCTTCCCATCGATTCTCCTTGGGATTAAGGTAGGTAAATATTCCTTCACCCATCTAGACCAGAAGTGATCGGCCAGTCGCTGCGCCATTCTCCATTCGCGCCGTCCTCGGAGGTCATCGTCGCAGAATGTCCCAAGCCTTGGTAGGCCACAGGACCTCCCGATAAGAAAGTGATTGGGAGTCAGTGCTTCTTCGTCTTTGCCTTCTATTTTCTCTACTAATGGTCTTGAATTAACGATGTGTTCGGCTTCCAACACCAGTGTGTGCAGAATTTCTTCCTTCGGGTATTTTTCCTTGAGAGTTACCTCCAGCGCAGTCTTGATGGACCTGACTAGGCGTTCCCAGGCGCCGCCCATGCTTGGTGCCCCTGGTGCGATGAATTTCCAACGTACCCCCAATTTCTCTGCTTCACTGGTGACCTCTTCTTGCTTGAGATCTTCAAAAGCTTCTTTGAGTTCTTTATTTGCCCCCACGAAGTTAGTCCCGTTGTCGCTGAAGATGGACTTGGGCATTCCTCTTCTTGCAGCCATTCTTCTCAGTGCCAGGATCGTTGAGCTTGATGATAGTGATGATGCAAGTTCTACGTGTACAGCCCTGGTCGTGAGGCAGGTGAAGAGGGCTCCCCAGCGCTTCTCATGGCGTCGGCCCACTGTGACAATCATCGGTCCGAAGTAGTCGACGGCCGAGCTGGTGAAGGCTGGCTCCCCGTAGCGTAGCCTCTCCTCTGGCAGATCTCCCGTTGGCGGCTGTTGCGGCGTCCCCCTGTAGACCTTGCACCATTGACACTGGTGCGCTGTTGCTCGTACTGCAGCTCGAAGTCCCAGGATCCAGAAGCGCTGTCTAATTTCGTTGATGACCGTTGCGTGATTGCCGTGATTGAAGAGTCGATGCAGATGCGCGATGAGAAGTCTCGTCATGATGTGCCTGCTGTCGAGTACTATGGGTCGCTTGAAGTTGTACTCTAAGTCTCGTGCTGCGTCGATTCTTCCCCTTATTCGAAGTAGACCGTCTTCAATTGCCACGTCGATTTTCTTGAGCTTGCTGGATTTCTCGAGCGGTTTTCCTTTCTTTATAGCAGAGATTTCTTCCCCGAAGCTCTCTTCCTGACTTCTTTGAAACAGAATTTTCTCCGCACGTTCCTTGTGGTGGTCTTCTATGGGTAGAAGTTTTCTTTCTTCTCTTGTGCTGATGATTTCAGACTTCCCTTTGGCCTTTTTTCTATTTCTTTTCCATGTAGGATCTGACTCTTCTTGTTTCCTCGAGATGTTCACACGTTGGGTTCTCCTGCATAAATCCACGAATTGCAGTACTCTTGCCATTGCTCGGCATAGTCGGTTCCAGCTTGAGAATCGTGTTGGATCTGGAGTCGAGTACTTGTCGTCGATTTTTGTTGCCGCGACTAAGAGAGTGACCTTCTCTTCCCCTGTTGGTCCCGCTTTGAAGTTTCGCGGCTTAGGCCAAGATTCTTCAGCTTCTTTCAAGAACGCGGGTCCGGTGAACCAGCGATGACGTCCGTCGAACTCTTGGGGGATGTCTCTCGTTGCGTCGTCGGCCGGGTTGTCTTTCGTTGAGACCCATCTCCATTCTTGCGGTTTAGACGTATCTTCTATCTCGGCGAGTCGGTGGGCTACGAAAGGCTTGAACGTCCGCGGATCTGACTTGATCCATGAGAGTACTGTGCTCGAATCCGTCCAGTACACTTTCCTTGTCGGCTTGATGTCCAGCTCTTCCTCGACGGAGTGCGCCATCCGTGTTCCCAGAAGTGCGGCCTGGAGTTCCAGGCGTGGGATGGACACCGGCTTCAATGGAGTTACTCTGGCCTTCCCTGCTAGTAGAGTCACGTCGAATCGGCCTTCGTTAATCTCTTGCCTCCAATACACGGCGCAGGCATAGGCAGTCTCACTGGAGTCCGTGAAGACGTGCAGCTCCCCCTCGTGTCTGGAGTGTCGAAAGCACCTCGGGATTCGCAGATCTCTCAGTAGTTGCAGGTTCTGTAGATATCTTCTCCATTGCTCTTCATTATCTGGGGTGACTTCATCATCCCATCCGATGCCGCTCCGCCATATATTTTGTAGAAGTCGCTTCCCCTGGATGAGTACGGGTGATGCCAACCCCATAGGGTCGAAGGTCGACATCACTGCGCTCGTGACTTCTCTTTTCGTTGGAGTTCTTTCCTGTTCAACAACTTCTTGTACATTTCTTAAGCAGGTGCGAAACCCCATCTCATCTTCTTCGGTGAACCATCTCAGGCCCAGTGTCTTTTCTTCCTTGGAGCCTAGCTCGACTTCCTTGTTGCTCTGATCTTCACGAGCTAGCTTCCGAAGTACCGCCGGTTTGTTGGATGCCCATCCTCTGAGCTCGAACCCTGCTCTTCTGTGGATGGTGTCCACTTCGCTGGCGATCTTGACTGCTTCATCTTCTGTTGGTAGGCTGTGCAGGTAGTCGTCCATATAGTGACTACGTTCCACTGCTTGAACTGCCTCGGGATATTCTTCTCTGAAGTCTTCAGCGTTACGATTCTTTACGTAAATTGCAGTAGCGGGAGAGCAAGCTGCGCCGAATATTACTGATGTCATTCGGTATTCCTTGGGCTTGCCAGTGCGTAGGTCCCCTCGCCACAGGAACCGTAAGCTGTCGCGATCTTCTTCTCTGATTCTGATCTGAAGAAACATCTCTTTGATGTCAGCCACGACTGCGACGGGATGTTGCCGGAACCGAAGTAGTACTCCGAACAGGGATTGAAGCAGGTCTGGTCCCGTTAAGAGCGTGTCGTTGAGACTCTTCCCTGCATACTTGGCCGCCGCGTCGAATACCATTCTCTTTTTCTTCTTAGTAGGATGCGTGACGGCGAAGTGTGGCAAGTACCACTTCTTCTTTGATGCAGACTCGCGTGGTGCTTCCTCTGCGTAGCCGCTGTCCAACAGATTCTGAACTTGTTTTGTATACTCTTCTTTGAAGCATGAGTCTTTATCTAGCTTCTTTTCGATGCCCCGTAGACGATTTTCCGCTAATTTGTAGTTGTCTGGCATCTCTTCATCTTTATTTTTCCATAGAAGGCCAACTTCGAATCGTCCATCTTCGAGTCTTCGACTGGTCTTCTCCAAAATCTCGAGAGCTCTTCCTTCGGCGTCCGTACTGGGTCTACGCGGCTGGACCCCCAATGACTCCACGGCGAAGTGCTCCTTTATCATCTTGTCCAATTCTTCTTCGCGGGCGAAGACGTGCGCGCAGGTTACGAAGTTCACTGGTCTCGATGCCCCCGAGTCGCATCCATGCAGCACCCATCCCAGATGCGTAAGTGAAGCGACGGGCTGATTCTTCTTGCCTTTACGCGTGCCCCTGGAGACTATCAGCTCCCAGTTGTCTTGCCCGATGAGCAGCTTTGGTTGTTCCTCTTCATAGTAAAGCTGCTCAGCCATCTTGCTGAGGTGAGGGTATTCCTCGATCTTCTTTTTGTCCATCGGCTGAGGCGACAGGTTCAGTTCGTCTATTGTTCGCGCCCCAGTGATGTGTCTCTTCTTTGACTGGTGGACTCCTTTTATCTTCACGTTGATCTTCATGGAGTCCTTCTTTGTGATGAGCTTACCGCCGACTGTTTCCAATGTCAAGCCTTCTTTCGGTCCTTGTAGCCCCAGGTGTTTGGCTACCGATGAGTCTAGTAGCGTCACCGTTGAGCCTTCATCCAGTAGAGCCAGAATTCTGATGGCTCCCTTCGGACCGTAGACCTCCACTGGTACCATCTTCAAATATGCCTTCATATTCCTCGCGGCGTTAACCTGAAGCACATTGTTGGCGACTTCTACGTTTTCTGCCTTTGATGTCTGCTCCGGTTGCCGGTCCTCGTGTAGAAGAGCGTGGTGCCATCTCTTGCACACCTTACATGATGGCTTCTTGCAATTTTCTTTTCTGTGTCGGCCCCGTAGGCATTTGAAGCACAGCTTGCTTGACAATGCGATTTCCCAGCGTTCCTTTGTAGATGCATCCAGAAACTTCTTGCATTCAAAGAGACGATGGTTTTCTTGACAGTGTGGGCAGCGCTCTGTGTCTTGCCCTATTGCAGCGTGGATGGCTTCTCTTCTTCCCGCTTGACTCTTCTTCGTTACAGCTTCCTGCATAGCGTATGGGCTGCAACGGTCCGCTTCTCTGTCAAGGAACTTTCCCAAGTGCACCAGGTCAGGGTCTTCTATCTCTGCTGTGTAGTCGAACCATCTGTAGCGCAGGACTGCAGGCATCTTGTCTATTATGATCTTCAACATCTCTGGTGACTGCAGGTACTGTGGCTTCTTCAGGCTCTTGACTGTAGCTACTATATTATTGACTTGGCTTGCGAACACGCACACATCGCGTGCGCTTTCATTCATCTTCGGTAGGTTCCTCAACTTGTCCATCTCGGCCAGCACTAATGCATCCGGCCTCCCGAAGCGACGACGAAGTGCTTCCATAATTTCTTCGGGCTTGCTGTCGGAATACAAAAGGCTCTTGACTGCTTCCCTTGCTGTGCCTTTGATGGCTTTCCTTAATCTTGTCATGTTCTGGACTGAAGAGAAGTTTGTCGCTGTATCTTCATAAAC
Organism: Apocheima hispidaria; assembly: GCA_947579745.1. Classification (NCBI taxonomy): domain Eukaryota; kingdom Metazoa; phylum Arthropoda; class Insecta; order Lepidoptera; family Geometridae; genus Apocheima; species Apocheima hispidaria. The sequence goes on from OX388171.1 coordinate 1,040,352, forward strand.
TGTCTTGAATGCTAACCATTCGCCGCTGCTTCCATCGTAGAAGGGTAGCTCGTTCATGTAGTTGGGTACAGTTGCGTTCTTAGTTGAAGTACTTATTGCCTTGATGATGGCATCAGCCAGTTCCTTTGTTCCACCACCCGTGGCTGGTACAGAGACTTTGGGTTCAACGCAGGGCTTGATGAGTTTATCGTCAGGCTTCTCCCCGGACATCCTTATCGCCGTGTCGTTGACCCACTTGTCAACGTTCTCCTCTCTGTCCAGTGGTTCGCTGATGACCGAATCATCGTCTTCCAGTTGAAGCATCTCCAGGTGCGTCCTGGCTAAAGCGGCTGCTGCCTGCGCCTCTTTCAGCTCTAGGCGAGCCAACTCGGCGCGGGCTTCCAGTTCCTTCCTCTTCTTGGTCGCCGATGCCACGGACGCAGCCTTCGCCCTTGGTTTGGAGATCTTCGGGCATTCGCCCCCAGTAGGTGTTCCTTCTTCAACAACGGTGGTCGTTTCGTACGAAGTCCCGGATGGGTAGGTACCTTCCGTGGTGGTACCTGATGTTGCTTCCCCGGTGTTTCCCGTAGTACCACTCGCCGTTCCCTCAATGGCGGTCGGCGTCTGATCACGTCGATAGCCTCCCTTTTGACTTCTCGTGACCGGCATCTCGTATACTGATGCGGTCCCTTTCCCACGATGATGTCGTCCAAATATGCGAAGCAACTTGATCCGGCTTCCCGAAGGACCAGTTGTAGGGGTCGTGGCTTACTGCCAGACCGCGAGGGTGACGGGTACTTGGCACCGAGCGAGAGGGAGACGAAAGAATATACTTGTCCCGCTCGCACAGGCACGCGCTGGTATACCCGTCTCGGATGTGCTTCGCGGAAAGGTGACCGCTCTTGCTTGCGGTGGTTCCTGGTCTTCCTAGTCTTCCTGGGCTTGAGGGGTTGAAGATTTGAAACTCCTTTTCCTTGTATTTCTTCTTATTTTTATTGTTCTTCACTTACTTTTACTGAACTGTGTTTGCTTAGATTCTAGCTCGCTTAAGTACCTCGAAGCTTTACCGTACAGAGAGCCCCTAATTTTGTTCCGAGTTTTTCCGGAATTTTCTCTTTGGAAATCTAGGTTTTTCTATTACAATTTCCAGATTATTTGTGTTATTCGTAAGATTTATACCTAGATAGCTAGTATTTGTCCTGCTCTACCCGATGATATATAATTTTGCCTAGCTTATTAGCTCATTTCTTATATATTAAGAAATTTGTACCGAACTTCCTAGTTTTAGGGATTTGGTTAGGAACACAAATGCTCTTCCTACCTAATCTATTGTGCAAAGCCTACAGAAAATGCCTTTATTATAATCCTTACAACTAGTTCTAAGTGTCTAATATCAATTTTACAACCTAAGTCTTATAATTTTCATAATATTAAACATAATAACCTTAACCTATAAAAATGGTAACGGACTCTCTCAAATTACTTAGTAACTAACGTAACTTAAACTAAAGTTTGGTCGCCGACAAAAATCATTACAAAACAAAATGATTTTTCAAACGATTTTCATTGACATGCCCAGTTCTGACAAAGACAGCTTTCAGTAATGTCAGTTTGTAAAATTTTGTTGACCAGCCTATTTACTATAGAGGTAAAGAAAATGTTTATTTTAACCGACTTCCAAAAAAAAGGTGGAGGTTCTCTAGTCGATTGTTTTTTTAATGTCTGTTACCTTAGAACTCCGTCATTTATAAACTGATTTAGTAAATTTTTTTTTTTTTGAAGGGAAATTATACTACCTAACGATAAGTGCTATGAGTCCTTTTCGGCTTGACATACCCATTCCTTATAGCCCTGTATTATTATTCATAATATAATAAAGTAATAGCTGGTTTTTTGGCGGGAACGTGAAGAATTCATGTCGCGTCATTTCATTATTTTCCAAAACTTCCGTTATTTCGATTGTTAATGTGTAAAAACGATGAATTTTTACCCGTTAAGTTTTCGTGAACATGCACGAGTGTTGGTGAATGGTATAATGTCGTGAAACGTGAATTTTCGTGTTGTTTCCAAAACTCCATAGAAGGCTCTAGTAAAGTTTTCGCCACTTTACTGGGCCTGACTTTGACTTGACCGTGACTTGATTTGCTCGCCTTTGACCGTGACTATGACTTGTTTGATAATATCTAACAAAACTTGAGAATATATATGTATACTTGACACTGGCAAAAGCATAAGACGTGCGACGCCATAATCCTCCTAGGAGGAAAGAGAAAAAAAAAAAAAAGTCATAGCTTCGTACTAGGATTCTCTGTTTCGGGGATGCCATGGAAACATAAAAAATAAGTATCATAGATGAATGTATACTAGATAAGTATCTTCGGACATCTAACACTCAGAGCACATATTTAAATTCACCAGACCGGCCGGGTATCGAACCCATAGGACTTCCTGCTTATAATTAAGGCTGACGCGGTACTAAGCCTCGTCGTATTATTATTTTTGCCTATACCGTCCCACTGCCGGGCAAAGGCCTTTCCTCTCTGTTTTGTGCACTTTTGACCCAGTCCTTCAAGTAGAAATCCACCACATCCATTTCGGGGTCCGCCGAAGGGTCGTTGGTTGTCTTGTGGGAGCCACTGTGTCAAAAATACCAAGCAAATAACAATTGCTCGATGATTCTAGATTAGACTTGCCTTGTGGCTCAGTGGGCGGATTTCCACCTTCTGAGCTATAGGTTGTGGGTTCGATTCCCACTGTTTGCGCCATTTTATCATACGGTATTATACTTAGAATGCGACTCCTACAAGCCCATGACAACGGCTAGTGGCGTCGTCTCGTATGAAATGCATAGTCAGCACGAGGCCCGCAAAGGGAACAAGGAACGCTGTTCTTGCCGAGCGCAGCGACTACGGGACTTTCGGGATCGAGTCGTCGACGGTACCCGACAGACAGCGCACGCGCACATCGAGCGCTTCGTCAATGTTCGCCTGCGATTTACTTTAAATATATATAATATTCTGTGCCAAAAACATTACCTACATCAAAGAACTACGATCAGTGGGTGTTGCTGAAGAACTTTAGTGTCCTGCTGTGGCTTCCATGTCCCCCGGTCCAGGGCGCGACGTCCAAGGGCGCGACTACCTTACTTATTGGAGTGGAGTTCAGAGCTTGTCAGGTTAGTGGGTTGTTCGTATTCTGCTTATAGTGCCGTTGGTATAGCCTGGCATGCACAGACACCCCTGGCAGAAACACCCACCGAGGACAAACATTTGTGTGATGAACGTGGATGTTTGTTCTTTGTCTGGGTGTTTCTTTGTATTCTATGTATGTATTTACAAAAAAAAAAGTATTTATGTATTCTATCAGTCATCTGGTTCCCATAGTACACAAGCTTGCTTAGTTTGGGGCTAGATGGCGCTGTGTGTAAAAGCGTCCACCAATATTTATATTATTTTTCCAAATACCTCTTTTGTATTTATTCTTCTGCATCAGCCTTTGAACATCCTTGAACATATCGGCCTTTTGAAGATTGATTGGGCCATGTCCTCCGCGCTGGCCTAGTCCTGGTTCGCGGATTCACGCATTTCATTTCTTCTCCAGATATATGCAGGTTTCCTCAAGATCTTTCCTTTAAAAAGCCAGTGGTATATCCGTACGTAAGTTCCAAAGAACTCAGTAGTTCTGTTATGTACTATTATCTTATCAATGGTTAATTAGCGCCATCTCAGTCTGATGTGATTATAAATCCAATTTGAGGCGTCTCGCCGGCTTAATCGAAAGAGCGCGAAATGGAAGTCTGGGAATAGAATACAATTTAGATAAAACCTAGGTGCCATTGAATTGTACCAGGTTACTGTAAAAGGGACCACTGCAATTTTGCTAATACGATGAGATAATTAAATAAATAAATATTGGTGGACGTTTTTCACACAGCGCCATCTAGCCCCAAAATAAGCAAGCTTGTACTATGGGACCCAGATTACTGATAGATTACATAAATACTTTTTTCGTTACTTTTTTTTTTTGTATATACACAAATATAATACATAGAAACATCCAGACAAAGAACAAACATTCATGTTCATCACACAAATGTTTGTCCCGGGTGGGAATCGAACCCACAACCTACAGCTCAGAAGGTGGAAATCAGCCTACTGAGCCACAAGGCTAGTCAATTATGTCGGTGACTTTGGTTCTCTGGCGAAATACTTCGTTCCAGATAGATACCTCATAGAAACGCCAAGCATAGCTTATTCTATAGGCGGCAGCGGTGGCATAGCCTTGAACAAATGTGTCTTCCGCCTGCACACCTCACTTGGGTGGCAGTAGTCAAGGTGTTATTAAACGACCAGTTAGTACTTGATCAAAAGAGGGTACTTTTGCCTACATATCTCACTTGGATGGTATTAAACCAAGGTAATCACTGGAGCAGAAGACCCAGTTCTTCTGTCTACACACCTCACCTGGGTGGTAGCAAACCAAGGTACCAGAGGATCAAAATACGGTACTTTTACCTACAAATCTGACCTGGATGGAGTGAGCCATGGTAATCACTGGACCAGAAGACCCAGTTCTTCTGTGCACACACCTCACATGGGTGGTAGCAAACCAGCGTACCGGTGGATCAAAATACGCTTGTACGCTGGTAGACTGAGCATATCTCTCGCAAAACAAACAAAACAGATAACCTTCTGAGGGTAGACATATTCTAGAATGGAGGCCAGGAATTGGCGAGCGTAGTTTAAGGCCTAAAAATCGATGTACGTAGGACAGCTGGCAGTAGTTGAAAGCGAAAAGCTGAAATTTTGGCTCAGAGGCGTGGGAGAGTGGCCTATTTATGTCCAGCAGTCTATGATCTCAGGGTGACGAGCAAAGAGCTTTGTTGCGCTTGATTTTGAACTGTTGAAGTTTAAAATTGTGGGTGGATCTGCACTGTTCAAGTCAAGCGTGACGTTTAACTTCAGGTAAGCGACTTGCTCGTCTCGTCACTCATAGAATCGAATGTTTAGGTCATAATGTTGTCATATGAAAATGTACTGCTATGTATATATGGGGGTTTTCTGTGCTCAGATGAATAGATTATTTTCAATGCGGGCTAGATCATTGAACTTCCCCATCATGCATACAAGTACAATTATGCACACTATCTCACGCCTCGATTTCACACATCAGAACCACACTCCCTTCCACTCGAAAACAAAAAAACGTGCCATAGACAAATAATAATAATTTCTCCCTTTTACATGTAGGTACAAGTGTAAACCAACCAGTGTAATTTGAGCTGTCGTAACACAGATTAGTACAGTCAGTCATACGAAGAAGATTACGGCTCCTGAGGGATTTGCCTCGTGAGTGGAACCGCGGGGTGCAGGTGTTAAAAAATTATGTTATATTATACATATTATAGTTTCACCCGGGCTAAAACTCTCAGACACCGACCTTTATCCCGGTTAACAATGTCATTCTCCGACTGCGCCCGTCGCCTGCGAGCGGAACCACTACACCTGTCTTGCGCAGGAGTCGAATTGAATTTCTCAATAATAAAAAAAACTACAATATAGAAAAAAAAAACTATCGTTCACTTTTCGAAAAAAGTGAGACACATTTTTTTAAGGTTCGTAGCAAAAATTCTTATCCGTTGAGGAGTAGGGAAAATTAACTAGTAGTTCGCGCCGAACTGAGACCTCGCGACCCCTATATCTTCACAACCCCTGGACCGATTCAGTTCATATTCGAACTTAAAAATTATATTGAAATGAACTACTTGCCTACAAAATTTCATGAAGATCGGATCAACGGTTCGCAAGTTATCATCGGACAAATATACACACAAACATACAAACATACATACAAATGCCGATTAGTCCCAGTAAACTCTGAGACCTTCGCTTCGCTCGGTCAATGACGAAAATAGATTCACTTCAAAATTATTTTAACCAATTTATTTGATAGCTGACAGAATAATCAAACGTATAGTTTTCCATCAGTAATATAACTAGTAGTTCGCGCCGAACTGAGACCTCGCGACCTTCGAACGTACTTCCCAACCCCTGGACCGATTCAGTTCATATTAGAACTTAAAAACTGTATTGAAATGATTTATTAGTTTAGGAAAATCATCAAGATCGGATGAACGTTTCTTAAGTTTCGTCGGACAAATATACATACAAACATATAAACATTCAAACATACATACAACTGCCGATTTGTCTCAGTAAACTCTGAGACCTTCGCTTCGCTCGGGCAATGATCCGCTGAGTAGCAGTATGCCTCCAAACCAAATTGACCGAAAATCTACCAGAAAGAAGAACAAACAAACCAACAAACACTTTCGCATTTCTATTATATTAGTAGGGATGGGGATAGGGATAGGGGTATAGATATGGATTTGGCAGTCGTAGGGCTCTTCTGCAGAGTCCACCTGGGAAAATACCATACCTTTGCCAGTTATTCACCCGCCAAGCAGTTGTGTGCAAACATAACTGTGGTCCGGATTGAAGGGTAATGTTTCCAGCATAATTACTGGGCACATAGAGATTTAACATCAAATATATCAGGGTGACGAGCGCAGTGCATTGCCGCGCATGGTTTAGAATTGTTGAGATTCATAATTCTGGGTGGCACTGAACTGTTATGAGCAAGCGTGAAGTTTAACATCATATAAATAAATAGAATATCTGGGACATTTTTGCACACACGGTCATCTGACACCTGTGTCTGACACCAAACTAAGCAAAGCTTGTAATATGGCTGCCAGAGACTGATATACGTACATAGATATTTTTAAATACATACTTATATAGATATTAACACCCAGACATAGAACAAACACAAATATTCATCACATGAATGTTTGTCCTAGATGGGAATCGAACTCACGCCCCCAAACACAGAAGGTAGGTTCACTACCAACTGAGCCACCGGGGCAGTCAAATCAGGTGAGCGACTTGCTCGTCTCGTCACCAAAATCAATAAAAAATAAATAAAAAAAACAACATATAAGCATGTCTATAATAATATGCGTGCGTAAAATCAAAGGTCTATGTAAACTGGTGCATGTAAGCGTGACATTTCTGTACAATGCCTATTATGCAATACAAAGACGTACTGAACCTTTATTCACACCTCTCGGCTTTTGATTCCGACTGTTTTTTTGCGATCACTAAATTTATTACGTTTAGAGGCGACAAATAAAAATTTTGAAAATTTTAGGAGAATTATTTCTGCTGAAACTATATTATAATTAAGCTCCTTGGGCAGTCGGATAAAGACATGTTATAGACCTATGCTGTTAGGCTGCTTTGTCTGTCATCCACATTTTAGATTGTTTGCCCACTCTAAACCGTCGTATGTCTACATCTTATTCACACCTCACCCATTATAGACGTCTCCTGAACACACGACACGTGAGATCGGTGAGAGCACAAATTAAAGTCTTTATAATGAAAACAGGACTTGACAATGAGATATGCCTTTCTCTTTCCAGTCAAGATTCGGTATACTGTGGTAGGGTTGCTTTGATGCCGTGCCGAGCCACTAGAATACGGCATCGGTATCTTGAGGACTTGTGAACTAGGGGATGGTTAGAGATGGGGCAATAACCATCTAGAAGAGCCAGGGGAGGACGACAGTGTCGAATGGCTATCGTTATCGTAGGTGGAGGTGTCTCTGGACAGCTCGTAGCTCCTGGGAGGAGCTGAAGCGTGGTGCTAAAGGCTCTGGTGCGTTCTCATAGAGTTCCTGGAGCCCTCTGTTTATCACCAAAGCTGGCCACCTTGGGGATTTTAATGGGTACAACCCCATAAAAACCGGCTGCAACGCGATTCAGTCGTGTATCTTGGGAAGATTTCCCGCACGTCAAAAAAAATAGGGATTGAGCACTTTTAATCCTATCAGCTCTTATACGTCCACTGCTTACCACTATCCACTTATCCTACTACACAAAACGAACAGTCGTATTACCCAGCGATCAATTAAGTTATAAAGATAATCCATTCGCTGGAGCACAAAATAATTTGATTGTAAGTGAAAAAAAAAAGCCAAAAAATAACCCGCAATGCCTGAAGACAAAGGTCTTGGAACCAATGTGTGTTGCCAGCGGGCAATGGAGAGAGCTTTGCTAGGGAGTTTCTTTGCGCGATCACTGTAAACTGATTACTGAAGAAAGGTTTTTGAGTGGCGACCACGAACCGGAAGATGCAGCGTAGGTAGGCCCCCAATAGGTGGACCGACATTGGGAAAGTCCTAGGCAACCGGTGGATGCAAGTGGCACGTTGTCGGTCGGTGTGGCGCTCTAAGAGGGAAGCCTATGTTTAGCAGTGGACGTGATGTAAAACTTTGTTTTGAACAAAACGTACTTAAATTCGTTTTATCAGTATTAGTTAATATATATCTAGAGGGCACGCGGGTCAATTTTTTTTTTCATTTTAGTTATTCTCAGTAATTATATTGTTTGTTCAACGTATGACAGTTTTGAGCTTTGAATTCCCGGTAACGATATCTACAGAAGAGGAAAAAGTTTTACTTCTACATTTCTACGATACTAGCTTGGTCGCACGTCTCCGCTCGCATTTAGTAAAGTAATTTCAAAACTCCACTTCACTTCTTCAGGAGTTGATTTTTGAAAATACCCTGATACATGCCTTTCTTTTTTTTTTTTATTAGTTGCCCCAACCGACTTTGATTGTCGTAGCGTTTATGAAGGTTTTATTTCCAATAACACTTTGGGAGTCCATTTTACCCCTTTAGGGGCGAAATTGATCATTTGAGGAGTATAATTATTGGGTTCAAATGTCACGTGTTTATCATGAGCGGTTTGTCTGTGCGTTTATTCCATGAAAAATAGGCTTTAAAAGATTTTTTATATGAGATTTTAGAAGATTTTTAAAGAGATAAATAATATTACCGTTACTAATAAACTGAGCGAAGCGAAGGTCTCAGACCCTACGGGAAGAAATCAGCAGTTTGTTTGTATATTTGTGTGTGTATTTACCCGATGACCACTTGAGATCCGTTCCAAAACCCTGTGTTCAAAATACGAGTTACGCACATTCCGATCAATCACGGGGTCGTAAGATCTATAGTCTTAGATTATGTACCTCATAAAATAAAATACCTAGAGTATTTTATTTTTATCAAAGTACGTACATAATATCACCACACTACCATACACATTACTACCATCATACAGAAGACGTCCACTGCTGATCAAAGGCCTCCCTTAGATCGCCAAACTAAACGGCTATGTCATTTCAATCCACCTATTTCCCGCGACCTTACACTATTTTAGGTAAACTTTCATAAATACTAGTAGTTCGCGGCGAACTGAAACCTCGCGATCTCTATATCTTCACAACCCCTGGACCGATTTAGCTCATATTCGAACTTAAAAATTGTATTGAAATGAACTACTTGCCTACAAAATTTCATGAAGATCGGATCAACGGTTCGCAAGTTATAATCGGACAAATATACACACAAACATACATACAATTGCCCATTTGTCCCAGTAACCTCTGAGACCTTCGCTTCGCTCGGTCAATAACGTATAGTACTCCTCTATGTTTGTGGTAGTACCACGTATGATATCAAATTATTTCGCCGCAAAATTGATAAAACATTATCGTCGATCATGGTCTACCTACTGTTATAATTAACTAACTTAAATTTAAACTTAAATAACTTGAATTAAATATGTTTTAATATTATTAGTTGTAATTCGTGTTGTACTAATTGAAATAAATAAAATGATGGGTTATCAAAAGCACATGAGGTCAAAGATTGTTTAGTTGATGATTCTTATTATTTCGTAGATACTGTTATTTGCCTGTAAGTATATAATGTCAGTAAGCATTTGACGGACTCGTCAGTAGCGAACCTCGGTGGCTTCGCACAACAATTACTAAGAATTAATTTGTTTGTTTGCCACAATGGAAGTAAAACCGTATTGGTGTTATTTGTTTTTCACATTAATAAGTGTAACTTTGTACACTAGTGTCGATGGTGGATCTTCAGATGGTATGTTCTTTGTGATTAACTGGATAGACGTGTGTCTAGAGCTTATTTGATTTTAATTGTTAGGGTGTCTACACATGGCCCGACCCGACATCGCTTGAAAGAGATGGCTATACATAAGTTTCTGGGGAAGCGAAAGGGAGAAGCTATAACCTTAATAGTTTGTTTCTTTTGCTCCCGTGAAATTCAAATCTAGCTGTCCCTTTCACACGATGTCAGGTCGGGCCATGTGTAGACACCCTTGGTGTGGCCAAAACTCATAGGTACTGACAGTAGGCTTAGGTACCCTCTGTAACACGTAAATTATATAGAAGTGACATATTTAGGCGCAGGCATGGTGTTGCTTTACACTTATTCATACAAAATATGCGAACTGTCAGTATTTTACTGTCAATGTTTATGAGATGAGACTTCCAATGTAGGTTTGTGTCCAGAGTTACTCCGAGAAGATCTGTTTGACATACAATAGCAGAAGAACCAGCCATGTTTTTGTTGAAATAAATTAGAATAGCCATGTATAATGTAGCAATGTAGTTCTTAATAATATTTCCATCATATAATACATTTCGTGTAATCTAATTATGAAAATCATAAGTATTTAAGTACCATTTCCAATACTATTACAGGTCAAAGGCTATACAAGCAAGGCGATTATCATGAAGATACTCAAGAAATATTTGTGGATGAGATCATAGATCGTAAACTGGAACCATTACAAAGTATAATATTAAAATTCCAGAACAGGATGAATGCAAAAATGGAAACGTTAACCGACTTAGAACATGACCTAAACCAAAAACTAAAACATATTATTAACGATAACATTTTTCTACAACAAACTACTAATATTAGTAAGCAAATAGCAAATGAAATCAACACGATTTTTTCTGAAAACAATAATGTTATACTGAAATTAACTGAAACAATTAACCACAGACTGGATGTAATTGAGAATAACGTGCAAAATAGCATCATCGCTAAATCAGAAAAAAATGCCAGGTTAGAATACAACCAAACCAGAGATATAAAAGCTATTGCAGACAACATACTCTTAGAGCAAACTACAAAAATTGTTAAACAAATAAGTGATAAAATTGAATCAATGTTCGAGGACAAAATGAAACTAGAATCACCTGAAATAATAAAATGCAAACAGGGAGTAACAGAGAGTCAATTGAAAAAACTTGAAAGTAACAGAAACACAGAAATGAAAGAATTGGCTGACAAAATAAACTTACATACTACCAATACCATTCACCTTATTCAAAAAACGGACTCAAATTGTCAAGAAAAAACAACAATTCAATCAGTAGACAATATAATAGGCAACAGATTGACTGCGATTAAGAACGAGTTGCAAAATATCATCGCCGAGAAACTAGAAACATATGACAATAACAGAAAAAGAGACATGAAAGAACTTACAGATAAAATTTTACTTACTACAAATACTCAGAAACAAACAGAGGAAACAGACTTGGCTCAGGAAAATAAAACAATACGAACTTCCTTACCCAATAATACCCTCCACGTTATCCCTCCCCCGAGGTATTGGCTTAGCATTGAAAACAGAACTTTAGGTAACGGCATAGCATTACCGGAAGGTTATAATGGAAAAGTTATACCTCAACCGATAATAGATGGAGGGTTTAACGCTAAAACCGGGACTTTAGGTAAAGGTACATCGTTACCGAAAGATTATAATGGTAAAATTATACCTCGATCGATAATAGATGGAGGGTTTAACGCTAAAACCGGGACTTTAGGTAAAGGTACAGCATTACCGGAAGGTTATAATGGAAAAGTTACACCTCAACCGATAATAGATGGAGGGTTTAACGCTAAAACCGGGACTTTAGGTAAAGGTACAGCGTTACCGAAAGATTATAATGGTAAAATTATACCTCGACCAATAATAGATGGAGGGTTTAACGTTAAGACCGGGACTTTAGGTAAAGGTACAGCGTTACCAAAAGATTATAATGGTAAAATTATACATATAGAAGGTGGGTTTAACCTTGAAACCGGGACTTTAGGTAAAGGTACAGCGTTACCGAAAGATTATAAAGGTAAAATTATACCTCGCCCGATAATAGAAGGAGGGTTTAACCTTGAAACCGGGACTTTAGGTAAAGGTGTAGCGTTACCGGAAGGTTATAATGATAAAATTAAACCACCTCTGATAATAGATGGAGGGTTTAACCTTGAAACCGGAACTTTAGGTAAAGGTACAGCGTTACCGGAAGGTTATAAGGGTATAATTATACCTCGCCCGATAATAGATGCAACCGGAACTTTTGGTAAAGGCGTTATTGGATCCCAAGATGCAGACTCTGCAACTGAATAAAAATATTGTAATAGTTTAATAGAAATATAGTATATTTGTAAGACGCAAAAGCCAATTTTTTATAAATAATAATAAAAAAAAATATAGTAATATAATATCACAGTGTATAATATGAATAAAGAAAATGTTAAGGGCATTTCTTCGAGATGGTATGTTGCATTTTATTCCTGTGGAGTGTTATATTTGATTATTTTTTATTACTATTTTTATTTTTTTGTCATACTTGGTTTTTAAGTGCACGCTGTTATGAAATTACATCTAAATTTATTTTTAATTTTTTATAAGTTGTATAAGTTTAATATAAGTAGTCGTCTTTGTCCAGCAGTGGACCTGTAAGAGCAGATAGGGCTAAAAGTTTCAATGCTCAATCCCAAGCTAAAAGCTATGCTCGGAGTTTCTTTGCGCGCCAAATCCGGAACTAGGATATTCGTCGAAAAACCAAAGTCACCCATACAGCTTTCAGAGTTTGCAAGCTGAAGTGGCAATGGGCAGGCCACATCACTCGAGGAACTGATAACCGGTGGGGAAGAAAGGTGCTTGAGTGGCGACCACGAACCGGAAGACACAGCGTAGGAAGTGGACATTAGGTGGACCGACGACATTGTGAAAATCCCGGGCAACCTGTGGATGCAAGTGGCACGCTGTCAGTCGGTGTTTCGCTCTAAGGGGTAGGCCTATGTTCAGTGGACGTCTTCTGGCTGATGATAATGATCAAGTGAAACTTTGTTTTGAACAAAAGGTACTTACATTTGTTTTATCAGTATTAGTTAATTATCTAGAGTGCACGCGGGTCAATTTTGTTTTCATTTTATTAAGAATTTCTCAGTAATTATATTGTTTGTTCCTCAACGTATGACAGTTTTGAGCTTTGAATTCCCGGTAACGATATCTACAGAAGAGGAAAAATTTTAACTTCTTCATTTCTACGATACTAGCCTGGCCGCACGTCTCCGGTCGCATACAGTAAAGTAATTTCAAAACTCCACTTCACTTCTTCAGGGGTTGATTTTCGATAATGCCCTGGTACATGCCTTTCTTAATTTTTTATTTTTAGAACACCAACCTAGTTTAATTATTGTCGTAGCGTAAAATAAGTGTTTATTGCTAATAAAACTTTGGGGGTCCATTTTACCCCTTTAGCCCTTTGGGGCGAAATTTGCAAAATTCTTTCTTACTGCTCACCTGGACCATTTCAGGAGTATTGGGTTCTTTGTCATGAGCGGTTTGGTGTGTGCATTTATTCTTTGAAACAAACTTATTATACGTAAAATAGAGATAAATAATATTACCGACAGTAATAAACCGAGCGAAGCGAAGGTCTCAGACTCTACGGGAGGAAATCAGCTGTTTGCTTGTATATTTTGATCCGATGATAATTTGACAACCGTTCCAAAACCTTGTGTTCAAAATACGAGTTGAACGTTCCTGTCAATCACTGGTTCGTGACATTTACATCTAGCTTACATCTAGGTCTTTGATTATGTACCCCATAATCTAAGCTCTAGGTATTTTATTTTTATCATAGTACGTACATAATGTCACTACACTACCACACACATTATCACCATCATACAGAAGACATAGACTGCTGATCAAAGACCTCCCTAAGAGCGTCATACTGAATGGCTATGACATTTGAATCCATCTATTGCCCGTGACTCATAGATCACACTAGATACCGATTTACAAGATTCGTTGTTCCTTCAAAAAGTCACCAAAGTTTGAGGAAGGTGCGGGTCGCGGGGAGCGCGACCAAGTGCTCTCATTGGCTGTCTCAAGTTTACGCCTACTCGAGCCTATCAAACAACCAATCAGAGTAATTTCTTATAAGTGTATTTAGACTGATGCGTGGTGCGTTTCGAGCGTCCTAAAGCAGAATCTACGGTGTGATCTGTGCCGTGACTACACTATTGTAGGTAAAATTTTATAAATAGATAGATTACTCTTTATTGTAAATAATTATAATGTATAGTACTTCTCTATGTATGTAGTAGTACAACGTATGATATCAAATTATTTTGCTACAAAATTGATGCCACAATATATTCTTAGTGATGATTAGTAGTTGGTAGTGATTTCTTAGTGATTCTTGTCGATCATGGTCTATCTACTATTATGGGCTATCACTTCGCGCCTGGTTGACACGACGCGTGACCAAAATGCTGGCGTTTATTTGGCTCAACGCATAAGCATTGACATTCAGCGTGATAATGCCGCCAGCATGCTGGGTACGCTGCCACCTCGTAGTGGGCTTGAACATTTGGATTATCCATAGATCTTTAATGGTCTCTGGATAACCCAACAGTTATTTTTATGTAGTAGGCTAAGTAGTTAAGATAGTTGTAGTTTGTATGTATTTTGCTTTGCCCGATAAAAAAAAAGGTTATCAAAAGCGCATAAGGTCAAATATTGTTCAGTTGATGATTGTTATTCGTATTGAGTGCTATTTGCCTGTACGTATATAATGTCAGTAAATATTTGACGGATTCGTCAGTAGCGAACCTCGGTGGCTTCGCGCAACAACTACTCTGTAAGAATTAGTTTGTTTGCCACAATGGAAGTAAACCCGTATTCGCGTTATTTGTTTCTCACATTAATAAGTGCAAGTTTGTACACAGGTGTCGCAGGTGGATTTTCAGATGGTAGGTTCTTTTTAATTAACTGGATAGGCGTTTGGCTCAAAAACTCACAGAACTGATAGTAGACCTAGGTTTTGAAAAAAAAGCCTCTGTAAGATGTGAATTATACAAAAGTGATGTACGGTTTCAAAACTTATTCATACAAAATGTATGCACTGTCAGTATTTTACTGTAAATGTTTCTGAGGTGAGACTTCCAATTTAGGTTCGTGGCCAGATTTACTCCAAGATGATTCATCTGATAAACTTTAATAACATAAGAACCAGCAATGTTTTTATTGAGATCAATTAGAGTATCCGTATAGTTAATAATAATTGCATTACAATAATACAATTCGTGTAACATAATTATGAAAATCACAAGTATTTAAATACCATTTCCATTCTACTACAGGTCCAAGAAAATACACGTCAAGTGAATATCATGAAGACAGTCAAAAAATATTTGTGGATGAGATCATAGATCGTAAACTGGAACCATTACAAAGTATACTATTAGAATTCCTGAATAGGATTACTACAAAAATGGCAACTATCACCGACTTAGAACATGACCTAAACCAAAAACTAAAACATATTATTAACGATAACATTTTTCTACAACAAACTACTAATATTAGTAAGCAAATAGCAAATGAAATCAACACGATTTTTTCTGAAAACAATAATGTAATACTGAAATTAACTGAAACTATTAACCACAGACTGGATGTAATTGAGAAAAACGTGCAAAATAGCATCATCGCTAAATCAGAAAAAAATGCCAGGTTAGAATACAACCAAACCAGAGATATAAAAGCTATTGCACACAACATACTCTTAGAGCAAACTACAAAAATTGTTAAACAAATAAGTGATAAAATGGAATCAATGTTCGAGGACAAAATTAAACAAGAATCACCTGAAATAATAAAATGCAAACTGGGAACAACAGAGAGTCAATTGAAAAAACTTGAAAGTAACAGAAACACAGAAATGAAGGAATTGGCTGACAAAATAAACTTACATACTACCAACACAATTCACCTTATTCATAAAACGGACTCAAATCGTACAGAAAAAACAACAATTGAATCAGTAGAAAATATAATAGGCAACAGATTGACTGCGATTAAAAACGAGTTGCAAAATATCATCGTCGAGAAACTAGAAACATATGACAATAACAGAAAAAGAGAAATGAAAGAACTTACAGATAAAATTTTACTTATTACAAATACTCAGCAACAAACCGAGGAAAGAGACTCGTCTCAGGAAAATAGAACAATACGAACTTCTTTATCCAACATAATTCCTCCTCCGAGATGTTGGTTTTGCATTGAAAACAGAACTTTAAGTAACAGAAAAGCGTTACCGGAAGGTGGAGATTTTAACGCTGAAACCGAAACTTTAGATAATGGTAATAATATACCACGCCAGAAAACAGATGGAGCATTTAGCATTGAAAAGGCTTTTGCAGATTTAGTTAAACGCAAAATGTTACAGGAAGATTATAATAGTAAAAACGAACCAAGCCAAAAAACAGATGGTGCGTTTAGCATTGAAAAGGCTTTAGTTGATTTAGTTAAACGCAAAATGTTACAGGAAGATTATAATAGTAAAAACGAACCAAGCCAAAAAACAGATGGTGCGTTTAGCATTGAAAAGGTTTTAGATGATTTAGTTAAACGCAAAATGTTACAGGAAGATTATAATAGTAAAAACGAACCAAGCCAAAAAACAGATGGTGCGATTAGCATTGAAAAGGCTTTAGTTGATTTAGTTAAACGCAAAATGTTACAGCAAGATTATAATAGTAAAAACGAACCAAGCCAAAAAACAGATGGTGCGTTTAGCATTGAAAAGGCTTTAGTTGATTTAGTTAAACGCAAAATGTTACAGGAAGATTATAATAGTAAAAACGAACCAAGCCAGAAAACAGATGGTGCGTTTAGTATTGAAAAGGTTTTAGATGATTTCGCTGATTTAGGTGATAGCACAACGATATCGGAAGGTTATAGTTATAGTAAAATTAAACCACTCTCGGAAAGGAGGCATGGAGGGTTCAACGTTGTAACCGGGAATTTTGGTGAAGGCGTTACCGCACGCCAATATGGCGTGCAGTATAGTAAAATTAACCACTCCCGGAAAGGAAGCATGGAGGGTTCAACGTTATAACCGGAAATTTTGGTGAAGGCGTTACCGCACGCCAATATGGCGTGCAGTATAGTAAAATTAAACCACTCCCGGAAAGGAGGCATGGAGGGTTCAACGTTGTAACCGGAAATTTTGGTGAAGGCGTTACCGCCACATTGGCGTACCCATAATAATAAAAATATTGTAATAGTATAATATACAAATTGTAGATTTGTAAGACTCAAAAGCAATTTTTTAATAAATAATAATCACAATGACAATGGGCAGGCCACATCACTCAAGGAACCGATAACCGGTGGGGAAGAAAGGTTCTTGAGTGGCGACCACGAACCGGAAGACGCAGCGTAGGCAGGCCTCCCACTAGATGACCGAGGACAATGTGTTAGTCGCGGGCAACTGGTGGATGCAAGTGGCACGTTGTCGGTCGGTGTGGAGATCGAAGGGGTAGGCCTATGTTCAGCAGTGGACGTCTTCTGACCGATGATGATAATTATGTTTATGTATTTAGTAAAAAGAAAAAAAAAAATGTTAAGGGTATTGGTGTGTTTCGTTTCATTCCTGTGGAGTATTATATTTTATATCTATTTTTAATACATGTTTTTTGTCATACTTGGTTAATAAGTGCATGCTCTTATGAAATTACATCCAAATATGATTTCTTTTTGTTAAAACCATCCACAAGTTGATTAAAAAGGTGTGCTAAATCAATAATAGGAAAACAGCTAATTTAGCTTATTTAAAACAAAACGTTAGAAAAACTTTGTTAAAGTTTTTTTTTGTTTAAAAGTTTTCTAAATTAAAATTTTAACATCTGAAGATATAAAAAATAAATAACTGAGGAATGGACAGCCTACGTACTTTAAAATTAAAACTTAGATATTTGCTTAAGAATAAAAAAATAAAAACAATTAAACCAAAAACACTGCAATTTTTACAACGCATGTCTTAACCTCAAAAAAGAAATAATAAATAATAAACATGCGTGCTTTACGCATTGACTAACCCTAAGACGAAGAAAAGAAAAAACACCCACATGTTTGTCTATGGCTCCCCTTCCAAGATGGCCGCCACTCGTGACATATTTTCTATTCCTAGATCAAAGGCCCCTTTAGCTCTACCCTAGGCTAGGCAATGCGGGAATGCCTACATTGTGACACGGCTATGTGGGTAAAGCTGTAACTAAGTTTGTCTCCCTTTAACACTAACGTCGGCTTTACACGTGTGGACGAATCGCAAGGGTTGGCACAGTTTTCCTGGTAAAAACTGCTCACTGCCAACTACCAACTTTTGGGCCAACGTTGGGACCCCTCCGGCTCATAATGTACAATACGCAAGAACAATGCTATTTGCTCGATTTTTTTATATGTTAACCGTTATATGTTATGTTATGTTATGTTTTTTATATGTTGTTATGTTATATGTTACCGTGAATAACTACGCTTTTTTGTTCTATTTTTATGTATATGTTATGTTATGTTATGTTTTTTATATGTTGTTATGTTATATGTTACCGTGAATAACTACGCTTTTTTGTTCTATTTTTTTTAAATATCGCTATATCTTCGTTGTTATATGCACTTAAAGTGACATATTTTTTGCGTCGAAAATAAGACGAAGAAAAGTAGTTGTTGGAATACAGATTATAGCTTATCCAAGCCACCACACCAAAAACAAAAGATTTTGTTACGATTCATGGGTTGATAACAGACTAGCCCCAAAACGCTAATTTCATCAAAAAGTTAGGAAAATTCACTAGCTCTCTCCATCGCACGCACGAGAAACAGAGCGACAGCTATACAATTTCAAATATCGAATGCGCCAAAACCTCGCGGAAGGTCTTACCTCTATTTGGCTTTAGTAATACATATGACCCTATTAGGTTATGGCAACAGTTGGTGCGCGGCGGTCCATAATATTATGTAGATCGTCAAAATTAACTTTAAAAAATTCGTCTAGAGTGTAATAAAAAATTGCATTCGAAGATACACTTAAGATATTTAATAAAACAATCACCGTTTTCAACCAGTTTGGCAAATTTATTAAATATCTTTACAGCCATTGTATTAGCCAGAGCTGTGCAACTAAGACGATAGATGTAGTTCCACTTTTGACCACCTTCATTAAATGCTTTGTCTCGGTGAATATTATTAAACTATACCTAGGTCTCACTAGGGGAGGGGTCTTAAGCCTTAACGAAGGACTTTTTCAGAATTATGAATTATTTTTTGTGTTTTATGAATAATAAGGACCTACTAAGTCGGAAAAAGCCATGCAGCTCAAATCACTGAATGAAATAAGTACACATTAAGTATACAACTTTGCTATTCTATCATTTAAGTCAGAATCCCAATTTCGCTAACTTCTTTATTTATGTAGGAACAAGTCTCATCATCATCATCATCAGCCGGAAGACGTCCACTGCTAAACATAGGCGTCCCCTTTAGAGCGCCACACCGAACGACAACCTGCCCGCGACTTTCACAATATCGTCGATCCTATTGGGAGACGTCTTCCGATTAGTTGTCGCCACTCCTTACTCCTTAAGTCCTTACCTTCTCCTTACTTACTTACTAAAACAAAATTTTAGAAATGAAATTGAAACTGAAAGAATTTTTATCTCAAAGCAAAGAACAGAGAGCCTTTTTTTTCGAAGGGGAAATGCTGACTGCTTTGGGGTGCAACTATGTGGGAGTGTACCCACTAAAACCCTCCCCCAGTGGCCGGCCTTGATGCTTGATCGAGCACCACGCTTCAGGTCCTCCCGGGATAGCTAGCAGCTGTCGTGAGACGCCTAAGCCAACAACATCGTCCGCCACTCGACGCTGTCGTCCTCCCCAGGCTCGTGTAGTTAGACGGTTAGAGCCCCACCTCTAACCACCCCTGAGCTTAGAAGTCCCCTTTTAGTAGGCTCTTACTACAGGCAAGGGATACCGATACCCAATTCTATATAGTGCCCCGGCATCAGGGCAAACAAACAGAGTGCCTAGTGCGAGTTTTTCAAATGCGTTTACTTACTCGTTAACTATAATTTGTATGAAATAAGAGCAGCGCCATCTAGCGTCATCAAGAAGGCACTGCTCTTACTTCATACAAATCATAGTTAACGTAAGCGCGATCGAAGTAAACGCAATTACAAAAACCCGCATTCGGCACTCAGACCAATGCCGACCATAGACATCAGAATGATTTGAAATTCACAATTTGACGCACGGCCAGGCAAAAAATAATTTTCAACCAAAGCTAGATAAACTGAACCAGTTCCGTTTAAACTTGCATCGCTGGACAGCTGACGCGGATAGCGGTCAATCAATGAGCCTTTATTGTTTATTAAACTAGCTACACGCCGCGGTTTCATTCGAAAAAAGGTCTTTCATAAAAGTTTGTACTAGTACTCGACTATTTGCACAAATAAGAGATCTATCTCTTTTGCAGATATCGCCTGGTATAACGTCTTTGCCAGTTATTCAACTGACAAGCAGTAGTGTGCAAACGATTCCTAATTGAAGGGCAATGATTCTAACAAAATTACTAAGCATGAAGAGATTTAACATCTAATATCAGGGTGTCGAGCGCAGTGCATTGTCGCACATGATTTTATGCTGTGATGGGCGAGCTTGACGCTTACAGGCGAAAAACTTGATCGTCCTCAGTTTCTTAAAATAGCAGTGACGTGCTTTACAGATGTTTAATTTGAGGTAACTAGTCAGCTGAGTTTTTTACTGTCAGTCCAAGGTGAGTGCCTTTTTTTCTGAGGGTAACACAAGCATGTCGCTCGCCTTTTGGTAAGCGTCAACCTCGCTTGTAACAGCTCAGCCAGAATTTTAAACTTCAACAGATCACACTGCGCTCGTCACACAAACGCTATTTATTATTTTACTCTTACCCCTTCTATATCTCGTTTACTAAAATAATAAATAGGATCAATTGTTTATTTTTCAATTAATTTTTTTTTATCGGGCAAGTTTTTTTTTTATTATTAATTTATAGGCTTGCGTTTGACTGCCATCACGTCTGATGGTAAACAATGATGCAGCCTACGATGGAGCACGCTTGCCAAGAAGAAACCGATTCACTCGCGACTTGAAGACACCCAGATTATAATTATCAGGAAAAACCCACTCGGGCAGCGCAGTCCACTGTTCAGCAGTTCGAATAAAGAAAGTGGAATCAAACCGCTTCGTACGAGTTTTTGGTATATCAACCATGAAACGGTGTCCCTTTTTCGAGGTCCTGGCTGTCCGATAGAAGAATGGGCAGGGGGAAATAAGATGCAAATCCGGAGCACACTCCCCGAAATGTATATATATATACAGTACGTATATATAAAATACAGAGAGGCTAGCTAAAAAAGCTAAATAAATAAAATGAAATATATAATAAATAAATTTCTTAATTAATATCAATTGTTTCTTTTTGGAAGAAAGGTTCTTAGTGGCGACCACGAACCGGAAGACGTAGCGTAGGTAGGCCTCCCACTAGGTGTACTGACGACATTGTGAAAGTCGCGGGCAACCGGTGGATGCAAGTGGCCCGTTGTCGGTCGGTGTGGCGCTCTAAGAGGGAGGCCTATGTTCAGCAGTGGACGTCTTATGGCTGATGATGATGATGATGTTTATTTTTCACTTTACAAAAAATATTTTGACAGGTATTGACTGATATTGACAATAATAATTGATTAATATTGTGTTAGTTAAAGTTTAAAAAGTAATAATAGTACAATGTTGTAACAAGACTTATAAGGCCAATAAATGATTCTGTTCTATTCAATTCTAAAAATAATTTAAAATAACTAATTTAAACCTGACCTGAAACAAATTAAAACTGACCGGAACCGCAGCGTAGGTAGTCCTCCAACTAGCTAGACAACCGACATTGTTCAAGTCGTAGGCAAACCTCCTGCCGCAAGGTTTTGGTGCATTCGATATATGAAATTGTATAGCCGTCGCTCTGTTTCTCGTGCGTGCAATTCGTGCGAGCGTTTCGGGGGTAGTCTGTTATCACCCTCTAAATCTTAACAAAATCTTTTGTTTTTGATATCATTGGCTTGGATAAAACATAATCTATGCCCTTATGTTTTGTTTTTTCGAAAAATGCTTATCGTACTCTAATAGCAAGTACTTCGTAGTATTTTCGACGCAAAAAAAATAACACTTTCAGCGCCTATAACAACGAGAATATTGCTATATTAAAAAAAATAACAAACATACACCTTTTCACGTTGAAGATAACATATTATAAAAAAAAAAAATCGAAATCGGATAACATTTAGGGGTGGATCAGACTACGCTTTTTGTTTGGACAAGATGGCGGTACTATTCTTAAGGTAAAGACCTAAACAGTAGTGGATGTCTTCCGGCTAAAATAACTAGTTCAATAATAGGGCCATAGTCGCGCATGATGTCTGTTTATCTATCAGTTCGTTATCGCATAATTACAAGTAGTTCGCGCCGAACTGAGACCTCGCAACTCCTATATCTTCACAAACCCTGGACCGATTCAGCTCAAATTCAAACTTAAAAAATTGTATTGAAATGAACTACTTGCCTACTACTGCCAAATTTCATGAAGATCGGATCAACAGTTCGCAAGTTATCATCGGACAAATATACACACAAACATACATACAAATGCCGATTTGTCCCAGCAAACTCTGAGACCTTCGCTTCGTTCGGTCAACCAGTTCAATAATAGGGCCATGATCGCGCATGATGTCTGTTTATCTATTTCGTTATCGCATAATAATTATTTTATCAACGCAACTTTTTAACGTTTATTTTCTTCACTCCTAGTTTGCAGAGTGTGCGTCCCCACATCACATTAATGCATACGTGGGCCCTAATTCACTCACGCGTCCCCACGATCAAAGGACACAGGACTACCCCAATATAGACATGCCAATATTCAAAATAACTTTGGCTACGGCCTAAAATGCGCTAACAGCTAACGATCGGTTTGAATTGCTATTACGCTAATAGCACGCTAACAAATTAAACCGTTCATTAGCATACTTATGTCAGATAGTTCATTTTTCAGGTTATCTGTCTCTGTGTCTCATAATTTGATGGCCACAGGTTCATTTCTGTCTTCACAGAACACTGTGGCCAGCATTAAATTCTTTTTTTTTTTCGATAAAAAAAAGAAGATAATAACGGAATTCACAGATGACAATTTGATTTCGACATTACACACAGTGCACTACCTCATTCATGTGAGCACCGTGAGCACACTAAAATGACGTCACTCATAAAGTCATGTGGCTGACAAGAGCCTATAAATGCGCAACGCTGACAGTGCAAATGGTAAATATGTGCCCATTTTAAACCGTACTCTTTGTAAAAGTAAAGCTTTCTGTAGTTGTAGGAAGCTGCACCTTTCCTAGCTGTTTAACCACCAAACAGTATTTTTCAGACAAACAAAGTTGTTACAAAGTCATTATAAGTATACGGTTTTGGAGATGAGCTTCCGCAAAGATTTGTTTAATGTGTAAGATGCTATGAACCTGCAAGATATGGAATGAGACTCCTCGTGCAGTATTTCCGAGTAACATATGGGGTTTTTCAATAATACTGTTAAAAGATTGATAGCGTGTCTGTAATACTTCTGGTGTTATAGGTATCCATAGGCGACGGAGATCGCTTACCATCAGGCGACTCGGCTGCTTAACACAACATAACAAAAGAACTTCCGCAAAATACGCTTTTCGTCTACTTTAGAATATAATATAATAGAACAGAACAGAATAGAATAGATTCGTTCATTGGCCTTATAACATTGATAGTTACATTGGTCAAGTAATATTTACAAAATATTCAGTTCATAATTACATAATTCGTACATGATTTCAAATATCTAATGAAAAGCCACAACAAAAAATAAGGACTAATAATAAAAATATTGTTTTATTTAATAAAATATGATTATTTCTAATTCAAATGAAGTGACTCGTATAATAATGATCGAACTTCACTTTGTAAGTTCGTTTGATCAGATATAATTCAAATAATATTATGTCAACATTATTAATTATTTGAAAATAAATGTAATTTAATATTATTAATGTTATCGTTAGCTATCCCTTTCTAGTCCTTATTTCTGCCGTGTCTGCACCGATCAAAGCTAGTGAAGCGTGGTGTCGCTGAGAGCAGGCGGTAATGTACGTTAACCACCGCGGCGCATAATGCCTTGACACACTGAATCACAGTGCATTGTATACACCCACGTATAGTCCAGTCAAGTTACGAGACTTAAAATGGACGACCCGGACATAATTTATAACATAAATATTAAATTTCGTTTGGTATAATTTGCTGACGTAGAATAAATATTAAATTAAATTAAACAGTCTGGAGGTACTGAACATAGAAAAAGCATTTAGCACATAATACATTATCGTGGGGACCGATAACCGTTGGGGAAGAAAGGTTCTTGAGTGGCTACCACGAACCGGAAGACGCAGCGTAGGTAGGCCTCCCTCTAGGTGGACCGAAGACATTGTGTAAGTCGCGGGCAACCGGTGGATGCAAGTGGCCCGTTGTCGGTCGGTGTGGCGCTCTAAGGGGGAGGCCTATGTTCAGCAGTGGACATATGGTGACGGATGATGATAATATTATCGTCGCTGAAGACTCACAGCCATGCTTACGATCTGAATCTGAAGTAGACACTAACATAGGGCAAATAGAGACGACATTGCAAAATGTAAAATTTAACACTGTTCCGGATACGCATTTGGTTTAACTATCATATATTCATATAAGAGGTTGGTTCTACAATTATGTACAGAAAAAAAAACTGTTATTAGTTTCTTCCGGATCAATTGCTAAGATGACTAGTGGTGGGTAGTGGGTAGGGTAGTATGGCATTTTGATATGTTTCGTAGAGAGCTAGGGATTTGACGCAATTTCAAGTTTTATTTATTTTCTTCCAGCATAGTACTCATCACTATCTTTCTATAGGTACCATTGTTCGCACCCCACTCTACTTTATCTAGTCTAACATATTATAACATAACACTTATAAAATTATCTATAATTCATATTCTTTGTCTTTATCTGTGTGCATAAATGTTGTATACTTCCCTGTTTTTAATGGTTATTTATTATTTATAACTAAATTTATTATATTCCCTTAATGTTTTCTCCTCTTCTATTTTGGTAGCAGTCCCGTGCGTCTCAGACGGTCAGTGCTGAAAATCAGCGCTGCGGAGAAATCCGCAGCATTATCGGTGAGCACTGACCTTTTTTGTCGCACTGGTCACTACAGCGACAACTGAACATAATTATATATTATTCTTTCCCTTCATTATATTTAATTTATTTTGAGAAGTTAGTGTTGTAGTGTTTTGTGCGTAAAATAAATGTTTTTCTTTCTTTCTTTCTTTCATTATCATCCAGACTGTCTGTTCGCCGCTCGCCCCCTTTCTGATTTCGTCTATTTCTTCTAGCCATCCGTAGAAATTGTGGATCTTTGCCCCCTTTTTTAAGTCCTGTACTTTTTAATAGTTAATTGCCCACTTTACTAAGCATCGAACGATAGATAAGTGTTTAGTACAAAACTGGAACTTTAACTATTATCTCTAGCTGTTTGTACGTCCACTGCAAAACAAAGGCTTCCCCATTAGAGCGTCACACTGAACGATAATCTGCCATTTGCTATTGCGATGTTCACAATGTCGTCGATCCATCTAGTGGTAGATTAACTACAGCGCGTCTTCAGGTTAGTGGTCGCCACTTGAGAACCTTCCTTCCCCATTCGTTATGGGGTTTTTTTTTTATGTTACTCGGTAACGACACGAGCAAGTCGCTCACCTGATGTTAAGCGTCACGCTTGCCCATAACAGTTCAGTGCCACCCAGAATTTTGAACTTCAACAGTTCAAAACTATGCGCGGCAATGCAATGCGCTCGTCACCCTGAGATGTTAGATGCTAAATCTCTGTATGCCTAGTAATTACTCTGGAAGCATTGCCCTTCAATCCGGAACACAGTAATGCTTGCACACTACTGATTGACGGTTGAATAACTGGCAAAAGTGTGGTACTTCCCCAGGCGGACTCTGCAAGAGAGCCCTACCACTAGAAAGAAGGGAAGGGTTCTTCGTGCGATGTGACCTGCCCGTTGCCTTCAGCTTGAAAATGAAAGATATATCGGTTACTTTGGTTCTTCTGCGAATATCCTCGTTCCGGTATTTATCGCGCAAAGAACCTTTGATCACAGCTCTCTCCATTGCTACTGTATGACCGATTTTATCCAAAAGGACCATTTATTTGCACACTACTGATTGGCAGTTAGAGGATGTCATACAATTTAATAGTTACCACTCCAAACTACCGTTTCCTATTCACATGGTTGTCGCTAGGCTGTGGTTAGCCCTGTACTATTTAATGGGTTTTACAATACCCCATTTAAATAAAGTGGGGTCAGTACGATCCCTAGGCAATCTCGACAACCAACTTATCGGCAAAGTTAAATGAGAGAGTCACTAGCACAATATCTGAACAAACCTGACGGGCATCTGTAGAAAAATTTAGTTCCGTCATTTGGTCACATTCACACATAAATTGGTTGGTCTATACAGTATTTTAAAAGCAGCTGGACTTTGAGTACTCATTGGGTACAGGAGGGTTGTATGAAAAGAAACTTTAAATAATTAATTTGTTTGTGCTTAGTGATTGTAGCGTCCAACTGGTCAAAGAAGAAATTATAGAAGTCAATGATAAGTTGGCACAAAGCTTTTTTTCCCCTCATGATACGATTTTGGCGTTGCACTTCTTATGCATTTGCCAGTGTCAAGCATCTGAATATATAACAGGAGTGTGTTCATATTTTATTGTAAACTAGCTGTGCCCCGCAGTTTCACCCGCTTAGAACCGCCCGGCTTTTCGAAAAACCTTTACTTAGACCCTACACTACCATAGGAAGCTATTCTGAAAGTGTCACGTCGCTATCGCCTATAGTTTAGGCGTCTAAGTCAAAATAAGTCTGCACTAAACTTTGAAAGCTCCTAAGTTAATACTTAACTCGCGTTTACATCCCGTTTTCTTAAAATAAAACGTGTCAAAACTACGTCTATATTCATAGTAAAAGTCTCCAGCACTTTACTAGGGCATGACTTGGACTTGATCAAATTTATTCACCAAAATTATTCAGCAAATTTGGTCTTAAGTATTAACTTAGGAGCTTTCAAAGTTTAGTGCAGACCGGCATTATGCATGTCAACGTAAAGGAAATGTCTAAATGTCTTACGCATTTAGGCAACGTCATAAGTTTGGTGCAACGCATTTTTCATTGTTAGGGACGTTCTAGAGAGTTACGTATAAACTTAGGAGCTGGTAAAGTTTAGTGCAGGCGAGCGTATTTTTCATAATTAGTTAGAAGCACTGAAAGAAAAACCGCATTTCTTTCGGTTCAGCCCCAAAGTCCCAGTTTTTGTCGCAGAAACTTTCACTTTTAACCGACTTCAAAAAAATTGGTCCTCAATTCGACTGTATATTTACGCGATTACTCCGCCAATTATGAATTGATTTTGATGATTTTTCTTTGGTTTTGGTATATTACAGAAGTTTTCCACTATACATTTTATCGAAATTGATTCAGTGCTTTTTGAATGTTTGTTTTATTTTCAAAAAATAATTTTATTCTCTTCGCTGATAATCCATGCCTACCCGCAGAATATATTATGGAACTTCCCGGTAAAAACCCTGATACTGGCCATGTGCCTTCTTATTCTTATTCGAGATGGGGGCGATAAGTCCTGCATTGACGTCCCGCATGGGGTATATTGTGCATTTCCCCCTGCCAGCATCTACCCGAGCCAACCCAGCTCCTTGAAATAACGGAGCGAGGCTCTGGGCCGCTGGCATAGCTGCTCCAGTGGTTCAGATGGTGTTGACGATGAAGATGAGACCAAGCTGTCGGGATGACATGGATGATGTTGAAGCTTCCTCAAGCAACCTTGTGGCGATTCTAGGGCCTTTATGTCTGAATTATTTTCGTAAGGCATTAATTGTAAGGAATTTGTTGTTAAAATTTAAAATCAAAAGTGGGTATTTTTTGGTGTTGAAATAAAATGGCAACACATTTTTACCTGAGTACATTTTTAACAACAGTTCGTAACATAAAAGTCCTGTAAAATCGTATAACAGCGTCCGGGTCTAAATTGAACAACATCACAAAATCCCATCATTCAATTTTTATCACTCTCGATGTAAAATGTCGTATCTATCTGTGTTATTTAGTATTCTATGTCCAAAACCATTAAATTCTCTGACCATTGTTGTGAAAAATATCTATTGTCTATGGTCAATTACTTGGGGCTGCCAGTACTAAGGTCTTTAGTAGCGTCCTTATTGTAGGCCAGGCAAGTAACAGGATTTAGTATGGTAGACCCG